>JAVCKT010097364.1:0-11791 GCA_032273925.1 Rhynchotus rufescens | reverse complement strand
AACCATAAACTCTTTTTTTTTTTTTTTTTTTTTTTTTTTGGTACTATGATAAACTGCTGTAAGTTTATAAAAATTTAAAATAGCCATTTTACCACACAAAAAATATAAGAATAATATCAAGGAAGTCCTGCATGATCAGATCACCCTGAATGGGGAATATCTGTAAATTTAGAAAGGATATAAGTGACAGTAGCACTCTTCTGGAAACACGAGCTTCATCTCTCTGACACTGATTTTGCACTAATTGTTTGTTACACTTCTTCATTGCTCTGACTGACTAATTTACTTCTTAGCAATTATAGTATGAAATCTCAACATTTGCTTTCATCCCAGCATCCACTGTAGAAAGACATTCTTAAGATCTGTACTAGTATTTTTATGTATGTGCTTTGGTAACCTCCCTTCTCCATACTGCAGCCTAGCACATACACAATAATGATATAATTGCAATTTCTAGTATCTTTTTTTTTTCCTTAAACTGAATGCATAATGCCCTTCCATAATCACCTTTACAGATCATACTTCCACATCCCCTTACTGAGCTCACCACTTGAATCTTGGTACCTTCTTCTACTTTATGAAAGCCTCTTTTCATACTGAGAAACCTTAAAACTACTTACAGCCCTCAAACAAAACAACCTCTAAAAAGAACTCACCACAAATCTAGAAATTTATCTTAAAAGAAGCAAACTTACCTCATAACATAATCAAGTATATCACTTTAATAGTCCTTATTCCCAAAGTCCCCGACAAGCATGGAATTCTGTAATTGTAGAAACCCAAATGTATGAAATGCTATCCCAGGAAAGACTGCACAGTACCTTGATACAGGCCCAAACAACAACAAAAGCTAAGTAAGGACATTTGGTTATAGGAAAAGAACTTGCAGATAAAAGACTAAAGAAGCAACGACCAAAAAAACTTAACCTTGCAAAAAAATCCCCTTTCATATCTGGAAGTTTAAAACAGGTGCCAAATTCATGTCAGGGGAAATTGCAGCCCTACCACAATTCTAATGCATTTTTTTTCCAGTTAAAGATCACCTGCCTCAACAAAATAAAATTAGATTTGGTGAATCTAATCCTTTATAATTATAATTCTTTTTTCTTACATCTCTCACAAAATGAGGGAAGAAATTTCAGCAGTAAATCAGAGGTCTATCAGAGCTATGACACACAAACAGGCTACATTTTCTCAGTCCTGTGGGTACCGGGGCATTTTCACCCAACTGAAGATGTACGGGTAAAGAATCTAAAAATACCTATACATCCTGTCAGAAATTTAAAGAAAAGAGTAATGTATCCAAAAAAAAAAAAAAAATGTTATTTACCTAGGTAATTTTAATATAATTGGCAGTTCATTAACAGGGGCTGTGCTCTTACTGGCTATAGTCTCATTGACTATCTAGACCACGGGTCTAAATGACTTATAGCACAAAGACGCCTCAGCATCCAACTGAAACCTCTCTGTGCTACAGTAAGATAAATAATAACAAAAAAAAGAGTAACAGTAATTAAAAAAGACCAGAATTCCAGAGGGACGTGACGGATTCTTAATTAGGGACGGAGGCTCCGCAGTGGAATTCAGGGACGAGCGGAAGGCAAAGCGCAGAGCTGCCCCAGCTTCACCCACGGAGAGGACGGGCTCTCATTAAGGTTTAGTCCCTTAGGGAGCAGCTCCAGAAATTAGGGCTGGTTCACGAGCACATTTGTATGACCCACTGCAACTTCTCAGAAGCAGTATTTTTTGCCATTGAAAAATGGATGATGGAGGGTGCAAACAGAGAGAGCCCAGCTGAATATTGCATCTGGTTTGGTTCGTTTAAATCTATGATTTAATCACCAATATCACATTAATAAAAAGGGCACTACAGAGATAGGTAGGATCAAAAAAGGTACGACGCCGGTTTCCTTACAAAAATAAAAAAAAAAGGCCACCATTATGTCACTGGGCAGGGTACAAATACAAAAACAAAAGAGAGAGAGAAATAAAGAGACTTCTTCAGCTTTAGCTATGAAAACTATCTGTTTACTCACATTTATCTGATGGACAGGATGACCAGATGGGTGCAAACTGTGGAGTTTTTGAACTATCTAATGGGATGTGCCATGAAGGCAAAAAGAAGAGGCTGAGTAACGGCGGGGCTGCTCCGTGCAGGGTTTAGGCGGTCACGCAGGTCTAGGCAGGTGGCGCAGGCTGGACATCGGGGCTCCCTGCGCTGAGCACCGGTCCGGGAGGCACCGGGATGCAGTAACCACAGCCCGCAGGGATGTGCTGCAGACACGGAACGTGTTTTGGTCGAGGTCTGATCCTGACCTCCCTGCACTGTAAAGAGCCTTACAGGAAAAGGGCCCCATAGAGGAACGCGTTGCAGGGACAGGGTGGATTAGTGCGCTGTCCGCTGGCCCAATGCTCATTTATCTCATTTCCTGCTGATTCTGCCTATCGTCTTCTGCACCATGTCTGTCACACAAGTGGAAACGTTTTTTTTCTGCTTGTTTTAAAACATCCCATCCCGCAGTATTACTGTAACCTAATCAGCAAAAATACCACAAATAAATGATATGGCAAAGCCACAGAGATAATCACAGAACCACGGAAGGGCTGAGGTTGGACGGGACCTGTAGCGACGCCCTAGCCCAAGCCCTGCTCCAGCAGGGACACGCCGAGCGCGTGGCGCAGGGCGGCAGCCCTGCAGACACCCCCGTGGTGACTCCTGGTTGTCACGTTCTCCGCTCCAGCAGCCCCGTTCCGAGGGCAGAGCGGCCCTCCCGGCATCCCCGAGAGCGTCGCCTCTCGCACAGGCGCTGCAGAGCTGCGCTCCCCACCAGGGCCGCGGATGCGCAGGCTCGGGATGAGCCGGCTCGGGATGAGCCGAGCGCTGTCACCAGGAGGGGGCAACCCGGAATGCTCGGGCTCGCTCGGGCTGCAGGGAAGCAGGTGGCCCCCATGCAGGGAGCGCCACAGCCCCTCGCCGCTCTGTCTCCCGGCTGCCGAGCCTTCCATCTGCTCCATTACCGGCGTTTAGCAGCGCCCATCCCTCGGGACAGGCACCGCGCGGCGCTCATCTCCGCCTCCAGCCCCGTTCCCACCGCACCAGCACTCGTCCATTTTATCAGGCAGGGAGGCAAAAGGGGCATGAAACTGCTCTACAGCCGTAGAGGAGGGCATCAAATGGTTTTTTTTCTCTCCGAAATCCAAAAATGAATGAGACGTAGAGGGGGCGTTGAGCATGTCTGCCACAAGGCATTTAGGTGCAGATACCCAAATGATTAGTGAAGAGACAGGTCTCAAACGACAGTGTGTGGAGCCCCAAGCTCTTACCAAGGACAACACAGCAATAAAAGCCCAAGTTGCAGCTGCCTTTGGAAGGGTTGTACCCTCTAAAGGACCCTCAAAAGGGAGGGTGTACCCAAACACCTCATGGACTGTTCATCCTGCTGATGACACTAGCAGGATGCTGTAATTTAACTAAAAACACTCGTCAGGATTCTTAGTAAGACGCAGCTTTGTTTGAAAGTCAAGCATATAGCAAGAGCACCGTATCTTGCTGTGATACCATCTCCACAGTACTGTTACTCTATAGTACACACATTTCCTAACCTGTTACCCGAAACCTTTCAGTACTAACATGCATAAACATTACTGTGTGCTACACACCTCTATTTTGGCATGAGGAAGCTGTGAAAACCCAGCATCATGGACACTTAAGTGCAGAACATAACAGCTAGATCCAGGAAGAGACCCCAGCGCTCAGCAGTCTGGTACCAGACTGCCATATTTTAGGCTGCCGGTGCTCATACAGGAATTCATCCCGGTGGCCTGGTTCTCTGTGGAGCACAAAGGGTAAGAGAGGTGCCCTAAAACAAGACATAAAATGCTCACATGCCAAGAAGGGTACCCCTTGCATGGAGCTAACCAAGAGTGAACACAGAAGCTGTGCCCTCAAGGGCACAGGTGACTGTGTTACTGGCATTATCCCGGGCTTGGTAACAGAGTGAGGCTCCATCTGCTTCAAGCTTGTCCCAAATGCCAATCACTTAGAAGTGCCTTTTGAGTGTCCTCTCAAAGAACTCAACCGGGTATCCTCTCTAAGGGACAGCAGATGTCCAGTTTGTACGAAACAGCGCAGGGATTCCCAAGCCTCCTGTCCTTGGACACCACTATTGCTGATGGCAGCAGCTCCACAGGGATCCACAGCTCCCACCGCCTCCTTCCATAGCCCCAAGTGGAGCTAACCACACATCTGCACCTCTTCTGCTGTACATCCCGTACCAGCCCCCTGTCACTGTGCCCCATACCTCTGCCTAACAGACCCCACGACCTTCGCAGCCAGCAACTGCAGCCCCAAACTCCAACCCTTCAGAGCCCCTCAGCTCAGAGCCCTGCACCTCTACCAGGTAACCTTACCTTGCCCCCAGGGAGCCTGCACCCTGCCCCACCTGCCCCCTGGCCACACCAAGGCACCAGCCGCATCTCCCGCTCCCCTGATGTCCCCCCCATCACAGCATCTGCAACCAGAAGCACTTCCACGCGCTGAAGGCTTCTCCAAGGCTTTCGAGTTCTTCTGCCTGTGCCAGGGAAAGCTTTCCTGGCTGGTTCAGGCATCGTTACGAGCAACCTGGGTTCGGATAGGGCGATGCTCTGCCTTAGCTGCTTCACTCCTCTCAGAAATAGCCCTCAAAAACTGAGATAACACGGTTGAGTTTGGGAAGGAAATCTGCATTTAAGATTTCAGGAGGCTCTGTAGCAGCACTGATAAACTTGTTCTTTTGAGTCTCATTAAAAAAATCAAACCATTCTTTATTCCCCTTGGTAAAAAAATGACACTGTTAGACTAATAGAGCAGTTTCAACTGATCCTTTCAGATCTACACATATTAAACAATGTTCAGGGAAACAGCAGGAGCTTTGCACTGAAATTGTTCCGTTCTTGCTGCTTCTCTCAGACCCCAATCAAATTCCAAAGTCTGTAAACTGGCTCGCAAGCGATGTGCACTGGATCGAGCCCTAAGATACAAACACAGCAAATAAAGGGTGCTGTGATATTGTAGGTAATATTTCTGTTTTCATTATTTTCCAGGATATTTTTGGCATTTCACACTAAAACTGCATTAAGACAAAGCTATGAAGCTAAGGATTACGAGAATGCCAAGCGCTTACAATTCATCAAGTGCACGTCAGAAAGCTGCCTTTGCAACTGCACTCAGAACCTTCTTGCAGGCCCACTCTGCGAACTGAACAAGGCAGGGGTCCTACTGAAATAACACCCATGTGAGCAGGTACATTTAATATTTAGAGTATTCCACACCAAGGGTCAAGTTACAGTTGCAGGAACAACCCTTCTCCTAATAATTCCTGAATTCTGAGAGCTAGTATTCCTACATCCCATGTTTTTGGTTACTTGATTGCTTTTTTAAAGGTGCAATCAGTTCCTTGCATGCCATTGCCACCGACTGCATGAGGAATTATCAGAATTTGCGGAGACCGGCAAATCGCTGCTCAAGGTGGGAGATTCCAGCAGTGCTTGGGGGGGGACGTGGGGTTCGGGGCGACCCCCCTCTTCCTGGTGAGGGGCAAGCAGGGCCTCGCAGGCCTGGGCACGCAGCCGTGCCACGTTTCCCGCGCGAGCCGGGGCCCCGGGAGTGCCGGCGCTCCGGGTTTGTTTACGCTGGGAGCGCTCCGCGCCTCGGCATCGCTGGCACCGCTCCGCCGCGTGGATGCAGCATATGCCAGCCGGGAATTCCGCCGCCAGTCTCGCTGCTCCCTCCCCGCACGACAGGAGCCGGGCGAAAAAGGCGCGCCGCTGTCAGCGCTGCCGCACCAGCAAGGAGGGCGCCGGCAGGAGGGGCGCGCAGATTTCTGGACCGTCATTACAGTGGGGATCACATCACGGGCCACATGCCAAGGTCTTCCCAGGGAACTCGCTGCAGAGGAGGAAAACGGAGACTTTGCAGATTAGACCTGAGTTTGCCTATCCAATAGGCAGGGTGTGCGGTGAGGAGCGGCGCCGGGAGAAGCCCCCCGGGCAGCCGGCTGCCTCTCCTGGCTCCTGCAGGCCGCCCGGGCAGCCGCTGCCCGCGCCGTGCGCCGCCGGCTGCGGAGCGAATCCCGCACGGCTGCACCGAGCAAAGCACCGGGAGCTCCCGCGGGCCGCTCCGGCGCGGCATCAGCGAGTCCTGCTCAGCCAAGCCAAAGCCCAGCCAGCGCGCGAGACACACGCGGTTTTAACGTTGCCAACTGTAACATTCTCGCAAGCCGTGCGGTGTTTGCTGCTTTTAAGGCTTCTTCTCTTCAAATAACTAGATAACAATAAATTAAAAACTGTAATATAAGAGATACATGTATTGAATCCCTTTCAGAGATTCAAAGCCAAAATTTAAATACATGTACGCAAATATATGTGGAAATGCACACATTTATATAGCTATGTAATTTGTAAGCTTCAATTTTAAAGCCAGGCTTATGGTTTTCCTAAGGGCTTGAATTACAGCCTTAAGCATTCTCAATTGAATAATGTGGCGAGCTCCACCACCGGCACGTCCTGGTGACCAGAGGGAGGTCACCTGCCTGGGCTGGAGCCTTCCTCACGCGGGCAGTGTGCGGAGGGCTCCCGGTGGCCCTCCCTGCCGCTGGCCCCGCTACGTGCCCATGCACAAAGAACTGATGTGGCAACCGTGGGAAGGGCATTAAAAAGGCTCAGACCAGTAAAACGAGTTTTCCTACTCTGTTTGTTTCTGAAAACAGATTCATAATCAATAATAGTGATACGGATACCAATAACAGAGAACTGATCATTCTGATTCCTTCCCCTGCTCCTGGGTCTGGCACATCCTTATTTACCTCAGCATGGACCCTTCTGCATTAATAAGCTCTGATTTTCATGGAAAAAGGGACACCAAACCCAGACACAACCAATCCCTCTGCTCCCTTGCCATTCTGTATTTCCTAGATAAACCAGTGACCCAGCATATGAAGCAAGGGAGTAAATGGGAAAACAACACTGCTTTCCTCCTGTGCTACGTGCCGGGCTCCTGCACGCCCAAGGTGAAAGGATGAAGGTGCCAAGGAGCATGGCCTGAACAGCCCCAGTGACCCCATGAAGTGGCCAACAGCAATACTGGTGAGAATAGAGCCTAACTGGGCAAACCCCTGCTGGACAAGCTGGCTCTGCCTCTTTTCCCAGGAGCGGCAGCCCTGGATGCCTGTGTTGCTGGATGAGGGACTCGCGCCCCACGGGGCTCCCGGGCAGGCACAGCTGCCCGGCGCGGATTACGCGTCCCACAAGCACAGTAATCTCCTCGGGAGCTTCTACGCGACGACTGCGGCCGGAGGGACAGAGCATATGGGCATTAAAATGCAGCTTTTGCTTCCTGGCTCCCGGCTCTAGTCCCACGGTGACCTTTTCCTAGTGCTGCAATGACGGCTTCTCCAGCAGCTCCTCTGTGGATCCGAGGGAGCGGACGCGGGAGAGCATCCTTTGGCTGAGCCCCGTAGCCTGGCCCACCGCGTGGCCAGCAGTGCTTCCCAAATCCTCGGGTTCCCAAATCCCCGCTGCTTGGGTGGCTGCTGCTGCAGTATGGATTCTGCTGTTGGGATCTGTGCCCATGCCCACGGGCAGCTCTCAGCTAAGGCAGGAGGCAATGGGCCTGTTGCTATTGCTGACTTCCCAATGCCTTCCCTTCCCTCTGCAAGGCTGGGAGCAGCACACCAAGGCCACACTCGCCACTGGAAGCGTTTGGCCCCGATATGTCAGTGTGGAATCAGGGACACGTGAACATAATTCCTCCCCTGTCAACACGAGGAGTGCTCACGTCCACGGCAAGCACAAAGGTAGTGGGGCAGCTGCCACCCCTGCCAGCCGGAACCTCCTTTGGGATAAAGGAGCCTTTCCAGGTATTAATGCTCATATCCAGCAACACATTTGACTTGTGAGTCACCAACAGCTAATTTCTCCCTAAATTAAAGCTCAGAAATGTCTCTCCTGGCCAAAGACTTCAGTCGTTTAAAAGAGGAGGATGACGTTAATATACGAGATATTTTTTACAAACGCACTGATCTTTTCTCTGATGATCCGGGACGCTCCATCTTGAACCGGCCGGACTAAGGCCGGCTTTGCCGCGCAGCCTCCCTCCCGCCGGAGACCAGCTCCCGGAGCCGCACGTTCCCCCTCGATCCCGAGCCGGCGCAGAGGCCTTTCCCTCGGCCAGACTCGCTCCCGGGAGGCTCCGAGGAGACGGCTGCCTTTCGGACCAGCCTGGTGGATGCCGGGTTGTTCCCTGTTCCCGGGCGAGGACAGGATGGGCGTCCCGGCGGGAGGGCCGCGCGCGCCGCAGGCCTCGGCGCCCACAGGCCCCCAGGGCAGGGGCGGCCGCTGCCGGCCCCACGGCGTCCCCTCGTCCCGGCCCCCGCTCGTCCCCCAGCGCCTCCTCCTCAGCGCGGCCCGGAACCGCGTCGAGCTCTCCTCGACACGGAGCTTTTTTGCCGGGCGACTTTGCCAGAGACCAACTTACAGCAGGACTCAACGGAGCGCGAAGTCAAATATGACAAGGAAAATTCCCGCTCTGCTCCTCATCTCCGTTCACAGCGTCAGAAGTGGGTCACCCTGGACGGAGGCGTTTTTTTGGGAAACCATCCCTGCCACGGAGACCCCCTAAGAGGCGATACTGGCGCCGGGACCCCCTGCGCTGCCATCGGAGCGGAGCAGCTTTGGAGCGGAGCGCTCCAGTGCCCCAGCCTGAGATCGGTGCCTCTCCCTCGCCCCACTTCCAGTGCGATCCCCTGGCATTCGCTCCAGCTTGCTTTGGGGTTGCTGTTTTCCTGCCTTCCTCTCGGTCCCTTCCCATATTCAGGATGACAGTTCAGGATCACGCCGCCCAACGCGACTGTTCGGCTTCACTGCATCGTGGTCTGTCTTGAAATGCAGAGGAATCGTAAGGATACGAAGAGGGACCAAAACCAGAGAGAAAAGCTGTACTAGTGTCACTTTCCAAATTATTTCCATTCGCCATTCTTGGCATCTAGCGAATTTAACACCTGTCTTTTGATGTTGTTTAAGATAGAACTAAATATAAACCAATTCAGTCAAAACTTCCTGCCAGGTTGCGTGTTATTCTGCACAACAGACCCTGTACAAATACACAGCAAGCCAAAGGAAGAGCATACTAACCAGCTTTGAAAGCCACCAGTTCTTCTACTTTAGGAAAATCTGTTCTTTGACCTTCAAATGCTTTATTCCTTTTATGGTCACGCAACCTTTATTTATTGAAATTCTTCCACTAATTACTCTCATGGTGCCCAGAGGCTTTAGAAGGACAAAATGTCAAAAAAAAAAAAAAAAAATACTATTGCAATATCATACATATAGAGTCCTTTTTATAGACAGATTTTTTAAAAGAAATTTATATCATTTTCTAAGAAGCATCTTTTTTTAAAAAATAAGCTTAAGAAACTTTCTTTCTTGTTTATAATTTGTACTGTTTATGTCGTATTTGGTTTTATTTGCTATAGTGTATTTGCAGGAAAATGATCTCTGTGAGTCTTCAAAGAGTTAGTCGGCTCATGTCAGATATTTATAGAAAGTCAGGATCTTCAATGATTATGAGAACTGAAGCAGACTTAATCTGTGGACCAAATTTTGTGTCATTTAGACTTCAAAAATGTCCATTATGAACTGTAGGCTTCCCAGACGAATAAGGAATAAATGGGCTCATATTTAAAATGCAGTCAGTATAAAAGAAACCAACTACTTACATGAAGCATAGTATCAAAAACAACGGCATTGAAAATGAACAGAAAAGCAAGGAGGGATGTAAACGCTAGCTGCTTTTATCAGTAAAAAAGACATAGGAAAGGCAGTTTGATAGAGAATAGTTCAGTCTGGCAGTTCTTTGGGTCTCCCACCCATCGTTACGCAGCAGATCTTCACAGATGGGAAAAGGTTCCTCGGCTCTGCCTGAGCATCAGAGGGCCACGTGAAAGGCAAAACAAACCAGCAGAGTCCTGCTCACGCTGCACGCGGAGAGCTGGGGAGAAAGCGCCTTTTCCCCGGAATTTCCCTCCGGAGAGCTCCCTGCACGGGGCGCCGCGGGCTGGGCAGCCTGCCCTGCACCGACCCTCCTCCTCAGGGCCCGTGGCACGAGGGGATCCCGACACCACGAGTGTTAGTTACCCTGGCACAGATACAAAAACCACTTACGTAACAAAGCCATTCTAGTCATACCCTCCTCAGGAACACAAACTGAACTGAAAAACACTATTCCGGCACGACTCTATCCACTTATTTCCACCAGGTCCTCTTAATGCCCTGTCGTACAGTGCAGCCCGTCTCCCAGGTTGAGCCCTGTTTCTCTAGCTCTGGCAGCCCCCAGCAGTGAGAGGCTTTTCCAGTCCCCAAGTGTGGAGCCCAGAGGTTCCCTAGGGAGCCACGCACGGAGACGCTGCGCTGAGACTCGGCTCCGTTAGCGCCCGCTGCTCCACAGAGAGGAGCGAGCCGGGAAAGGGAAGAATTCCCACGGGCCCCTGCTTGTGCACGGGCACTGTTGAGATGGCTCCCACCCGCAGCCCCACATGCTCCTGGCCGGGGGGCAGCCCGAGGCGCCCACGCGCTGCATCCCCTTGCTCAGACCCATCACCAACAGCCCGGGTGCCCCAGCTCTTGCAGGTGCCGGGGGTCGGGAAGGGCCTACTCGGAGAGCGGGACCCGCATCCCGGAGCAGGGTCTCCGGGCTAGAGCACAACGCGAGGCGACCGCTCCCGGCGCACAGAGCGGATTCGGGAGCGGGGACGCGGCGGCCGACGGCAGCACTGCGGCCAGTGCCCTACTTAGCTCCCCGCTGCCGGCCCGCAGCTTTGTGGGTCAGTGAGATGCTGCAAAGAGGGACAGACGGGCACCCAAGGCAGCGGGAACCCACGGCAGCAGCCAACGCCTGTGGCCGCAAGGTCTACACGGCGAAAAAGTTGGAAAATCCAGTGTTATTCACAGGCAAGGAACCTTCCCGTCACCATAGCCGACGACCTTCATCTCCTCCTCTCCACTACCGTGTAGGGTTCAAAAGGAAAGTTTTGGCAGTGTTTGGAGTTCAAGTGTATGTAATAAGGGGGAAAAAAACAATGAAAAAGAGGGAGCTGCCACGTTACCCTGCCGAGTGCTTCCTGCCGCCGGCGGGACGAGAGCCGGGACCCCGAGCCCAGGTGAGGCAACTGCAGCATTCCCAGCCCCAAGGGACGGCATCAAAAACCAGAATTCTGTACATCCAAAGTATACATGTATTAAATATATGTATTAGCTCAAATAAAGACAATTACGTGGGTATATAACCCCCGAAAGTTGCCTGAAACGGGGCATTTTGTCAAGCACAGCACAGAGCGGTGCTGTGGGGTTTTTTCCCCCCCATTCCCGATAATTTTCCGCTCCCGCCGCGGCGCGGGGCGGCCCCGGGGGCAGCGGGGCCGGCGCTGCCCACCCCCGTCCCGGGCAAGTTTCCCTCCAGCCTTACAGCCCCGGCGTTAAACAACAACAACAAAAACGGTCCGCTCTGAAAAGCGGCGCGCCGGAACGCGAGGGCAGGGGGCTCCACACCGAGGCGCGCGGCTTTTCCTCTTTGTTTTTGTTTTTCCTTTCTTTCCCTCCCTCCTCGCCGCTGCGCTCTCCGCGCAAGGGGAAGGGAAGGGAAGGGGGGAGGTAACGGGGGGCCCCTCGGGGCGCCCCCCGGCCCCTGCCGCGGCGGCGCGCGGGGGGCGGCGGCAGGGCCGAGCCTTCCTCGCCCTCCTCCTCCTCCTCCTGCTGCTGC
>JAVCKT010097363.1:0-11792 GCA_032273925.1 Rhynchotus rufescens | reverse complement strand
TTTGAGTTATTAGCCCTGCTTATTATTTTGCCCTGTGCTAAAATATTTGACTTCAGTATTGTTTCTTGGTTGGTTTATTGCATTTTTGTGTGTTACTTGGAAATATCATTGCACTAATGCTTTTCTGTGCAATAAAGTTTGACAGCATGATGTAGATCAATCCATTATTTTTGTTAAGTGGTACCTTTTCAGATATGTATGAACATACACATAATTTATATGCTACAAAATTTGAGTCACTGGAGCTCCAATGTAAAGATTTCTTTAATTTTGCATCATACCTTTTATTTCTGGATTTCTTAATGTTTATCCAAAAGCTTCCTCAACCTTGCTAAGATCTTGTATTATTGATTTTTTTTTTTTAATATTGGTAGGTTGGGCAACATTTTATTATTAGGTAGAAAATATAAAAATGCTGGCTCAAGGGAAGTGCCATATGTTAGCTGTCCTGTTGGGTGGCCATTGCATCTCCTCTTATTCCATTCTGGCCTTAAGCAATTTGAACTAAAATTCTTAGTTGCCTTGAGATGTAATCAGATATCCACTGTGACCTAGATTAGGATCATCAAATATATTTTCACTGTTGATGAAGTCAGCAATGGTAAAGAAATAATGTTTTATAAGCTGTTTTGAGCAAATGGAGATTAATTAACATACCAGCTGTGCAAACTGCTTCTGTCTTTTCAAATAACACAGAAAAACTGAGGAACTAGATTGTTTCACAGGATTTTGAAAAAAAGGATATTGATTTATTTTTCTTCAAATAAAGTTTGCAATAGCTATTTAAAAAAATCTATTAAAGATGTCTTTTAAAAATAATAATTGTCAAGTGTTTGCTTAAACAATGAAACAATCACATACATTAGGTCTCACTTTCTGTAGTCTATGGACTCCCGTCCATCTGTCTCACCTCTGTTTTAAAACTTACTTTGAAGTATGGCGATGATATTTTCTATGATCAGACTGCTTTACTATGATCAGACACTGATCAGACTGTCTATGATCAGACACTTTACACATTATTCTTTGGGATTCTTCCAATCAAGAAGATCGAAAGAGTCAGTCTAAGTCCTATTTGTATGATGACTTGTACTTCCAACTGGCCTTTGATTCCTTCTACTTTTTCAAGCTTGATGCTCTGCACACTTTCACAAGTGTCCATAATGCTCTATTAACTGCTCTTCTGCAAACCCCTCTGAAATCTCTCCTTTACTGTGGTTTTCACACAGAGAAGTGTGTGAGCATTGACGAGCATTATACTCCCTGGCATCTTAGAGCTATTTCTGATGACCACTGATTTCTTGTGTTACTCTACCTGTATGTATCTACCGTAATTTCTTGCCTTCTGGTAAGTTTGCAGATGTCTTGAGGAGATCTAGGTAAAGTCTGCCTTTGCCTGTGTACGCCCAAGTTTATTGCAATAGCATCTATCACTGTATCTTATGGCTCAAATAATATGCTTTTGTGGGGAAATACCATACAACCTAGGAGTATACATTCGGAAGTAGTGTTTTATTTTGATGGAATTTAAAATATCTCGGTTGTACAGACCAAGAATCTGCTGAAATAAAATCATGGTATTTGCTAGCTCTGACAAAAAAAAGTTCTTTTATGTGTTTCTTCACCTAGAGCACTTCCTGGAATCTCAGACATTGCAGAAAATACACCAATTTCCAGATGGCAGCAGATGATAAAATAGACAGATTCTCTTTCTGTCTTTTTGCTGCATTTCTTTTCTTTTTTCTTCCTTATGCTTTACTGTCCTACGAGTGGTTAGTTTGTGGGTTTATGATTTTTGCTCAGTATGAGAAGATAATAAAGCAATAAACATACTCAATCCTACTGCCATATGTTTTAGTTTTGTGTTCTTATCCTTAACACATAAATTATGCCTGCATTTCTTGTAACAGAAAACATTTCCCAGAGTGGAAGATAGTTTCATGTTTTTTTTTTCTGGTTTCTAAAAATATATTTATTTATATTCAAAAGAACATTTGTCCTTAAAGTATTTTTCTAGAACTGCAGTGCTGAATGCCTGCAGTTTGCTCTTGCCCCCTTTCTGCCTCTTGTCTTTTCATTATTAGCACATTGGGGGCTGAGTAGTAGTAGTGTTCAGTGGCAATGAGAACTGCAGCAGGAAGAGGCTGTAGAACATGCAGAATGAAGGGCTATCGGATACTGTTAGTAGGCTTTGTGTGCTCTACAAATCATATTTTTTTCCCATTTTCCTTTTTGTTCCTTAATTTTTAGTTAGCTCATTTTAATAGCACACAGCTACTGCTCCAGCAAACACAAAGTAGTTGTGAAGGACTGTAACCTTAGAAAAATACCTGGAGGTCAGTCTTCCTGTACTGTCTAAAGGCTGATAAAGATGGTCGTTTTGAAAGGGCAAGTCAGGACATCTCTATGAATCCTGCCCTGTGAATTTTCTTTTTATTTATTTACTTATTTATTTATTTTTGCTTCTGCTGTAGAGAGGCCCTAAGAAAACTGGCTCCCTGGAGAAGGAATCTTAATCTCCATCAAACTCAGTAAGTTAGGGAAGGAGATGAGATGCACCTGTAAGAGAAAGAAAGGCCTATGCACAAACATCCACGATACCTTTTGGCTTCTCATGGGAGATACCAACCATGGGCATGGTTTAAAAATGCCTGGAGATCTGTCAGAGACAGTCAGGCCTCTGAGTGACCCATGACGTGAAGTTGTTTGAAACAACAATCACCTTGGTGGCAAGATAACTTCTAATCATGAAAAGATGCACTCAAGCACAGTAATGACTTGGAGGGCTGAATCTGCTGAGACTAATTACAGATGGTGTTAACTGGTTAGAAGGGAGGTATCAGAATTTGAGCTAAACTTGAACTGTAAGAGATGACTACAGAAATCTGTTGTGAAATAGATTATTATACATATAGATTTTCATACCTTTTTTGGAAGTTCCTGCTGCTGGCTCCACTGTTGGAAGGACACTGCTGGACTGCATACATTTGTGGTGTTTTCCATAAGAAAGGAATCCATACATCTTTCTGATTCAAAGATATCTGTGTGGAGTTATTATCTACTTGGCATATTCTCCAGAGTTTTGTAATTCTTGAAAGAATGGACAATTGCAGCGGAGAAAGGATTGCATATTTGAAGGGAAGGAAAGCCTACATTTAGTCAAATTCTATGGAGTATATTGGGATCCTACTCAGTAAGCTAGAAAGTTGACTTACCAAATTGGCAAGTAGCAATAAATTAAGAGTAACTTTCAGTATTCCAAGAAGTAGAATTCAGGCTGACTTTGACAAAACGCAGAAATGCTCTAAAAGAATTGGTTCCACTTTAACATGGACAAGAGCAATGTTGTGTGCTTAGGAAAGAGTACTCAGCTGCACAAATGCATATGGGGGAATGACTAACAAGGCAGAAATTCTGCAGCTGAAAAGCTGGGATGCAAGTGAACGTATGCCAAGCCAGTGCAGTTGCCATTTGTCAAACTACTGGAAAAAAAAGGAAAAAAAAGCAAGCACACAGGGTTGTATAAACAAGAGTGATGTACACACAGCAATGCTTTCTCCAGCCATCGTTGCTATAGTCCCAGCTAGAGTAGCACATACTTGGGCATAGCACTTCGTTAGAAAGGCACTCCGAATGGAAAAATCAGCAAGAATGAACTGAATACTGAGTTTTTTGAAAATAGTTTTTAGGTTAAAATAATATGATGGAAGTCTAAAGTATGAACTCTAACTTATGTAGCTTTACCACTGAAAGAATGCGAAGCCTGGTAATAAACTTTTAACCAGTCATATGAAAATGAGATAGAAAATGCCTGTTTTGCACCAGGTATCTAACAAAGGTGCATATGAAACACTGTATGAGTTTTGGAGGAGCTGTTGAAAATTCTGCCTGGGGCATGGAAATGATTTCTGGGTGTCCTTGTCACACTTATTTATGTAGTTCTAGAAATCTGTCATTGGTGACGGTTCTGCCAGGCCATAGCAAGCACTTGAATAAACAGTTGCAGAGCAAAACGGGCTTATTTAGATTCAAAACTTGCTTTCTGTTTATGTTCCTGCTGGTGATTTAAGTTTAGTGTTTGTGTCTTGTATTTTATATACTGTTTGTTGCAGTTGGAATCCCATTTTATTTTCATTTGCCTTCAATTGAAGTCTTTTATGAAATACATACCACCAATTCCTTCCAAGCTGACTACAAGCATTGCTTCATAGTTTTATTTTAAATCCTTCGATGAATTTTCAATTTTAATTCATCTCAGTGTGCTCTTTGTTTCCTCTTCTCTTAATGCACTTTCCAAATCAGAAAAGCAGCAAAACAATGGAATTTCTGTCAGAGTTGACATTTTGTTGAGGAAATGGCTTCGTGTGCTTTTCTGTATGCACCAGCTGCATTTCTTTGGTCTTTTTCTGTTAAAGGTAACCACGTCCTTAGGTGTTTGCCTCTACTGGAGTTTGCTGTTCTGTTTGTTTGTTTTCTTTTGTTTGTATTTTAAAGCGAAAGTGTTTTTCATATTGAATGTCCTTGTTAGGAGTGCTGTAAATTTACATCTTATGAAGTAACTGGGGAGCTCTGTGCCACCGGTTCAGGAGGTTGCTGTGTCCCAGTCATGTCCCAGAGACTGGCTATGTCAGTGCATCACTGTGTAACAAGTGTGACTGTGCAGCCGATGGGTAACTGAGAGGTAAAACACGACTTGCAGTCTTAAGCGGATGTGGTCTTATGGTACGAACTGGGTATTCTGCAGCCCTAATGCCCAATTTCCGTAGCTGAAAAAATATATATACATATTCACATAGCTGAAAAAACCTTTTTCCCTGTATCAAATGCCACCTTTCCTTGGGTGTGAGAGTGCATTAGAAGAGAATGAATATCTGGGAAAATATCTGACAGATGCTCAGGAGAGGTGTAAGTGCATAATAAATATATAATTTAGAATATATTTATATAGTTTTATGCAATATTATCTACTCTATGCTCTCAGCTGACATGTTAATATTATTACATCTAGTATATTAAAATCTTCTAGGCTGACATTTTTATCATTGTCATTAGGAATGCAATTAAACTGATTCATTCTTCATGAAAGTGTGGAAGAACAGAGGGAGCCTTTGAGATTATCACAATGTCATTCAATGTATTTCTTTTTAAGACAGGAATAAATTCATACACAGTTAAATTTTCAGATGGTTTAAAAAAATGTAATAATAAATACATTTTACAACCTGATTCGAGGTACCTGATATTGCCATATCCATAGAAAGTGATGTGTATGGGAATTAGAGTTTCAAATATATCAAAAATTGTTTCAAGATCCTTCTGTATTAAATATGAACAAAGACACTGTAGAGATTTAACATGAAAATACCTCTTAAATTAACCTTTGGCTGTCAATCAAAGCATTATATTTTAAATTTTTGGTTTCAGTATTTACAGCAGGCCAAAGTAAAGTCCAGGGAGTTAATGAGACTAGTAGGCTCTGGGCCCTTCCTAGATGTCAGACTTTGGTGCAAGTTCCAAGATAAAACCTAGAAGCCACCAGAGCAGACTAGTCTAACTCTGGAGAAACTTGTGTTTAAATGTAAGTATTGGTGTAAATGTAATTTATTTTCCTGTAGAACAGGCCCTGGTAGTGTCAAACAGATGCATGGGTAAGTGGTAGAGAAGTGTTGACTTTTTTTTTTTTTCCTACTGACCCATGGACTCTTTTTAAAATATCTATTCATATGGAGGGGAAACACAGGAGCATCTGGTTCCTCAGCTGTGGAAAGATATCCATCTGACACGGAGCAGGATGTTCATACCTCATACACTGAAGCCAACCAAGGCCTTAGGACCACAAAAGGATATTAACATGACTGGAGCAAGGAACAAGAAATCATATCCGTAGTAAAGAGGAACAAAATGATATATATAAAAAGGAAGGGACTCTTAAGCAAATTCATAGCAGCTACCTACCTGGGAGACTCCTCGGATTTCCCTTTGGATTCTTCTGGCTTACATTGCTAGAAAGGGAGGTCTGGGCTGACATTTTAGGCAAGTGAATAGACTTTTTTTTCAGGTGAATGCTTATTAAAATGTTGGATGAAGGGATATGCACAGTAATACAGGCACATATGGAAATAATGTTCTGAGCAAGCTCTGTGGTTACATATGGAGAAGAAAGACAGCCAATTCAAGCTCAGTAAGCAAGCAGTTAAGTCACAAAATTCTCTGTACATTGTACTATAAGTTCAGCATGAGAGCATGTATCAGTGAGGTGCCAAGTGATTTCTCCTTTATAGATTTTCATTTCAGGTATGACTTAAATATCATCACCATAGTGATTATTTAAAGATGAATGGGTTGATTCAGTACTGGATAACAGTCCATATGATTAATATGCCTTGTTCCTGTATGTGATCCTTACCCTTGGCCAGTTGTTCACATCCAGCATAAGGTTGTTGCTATCTTCCTGCTTGGTTTCAGTTCAATTTCAGGAGAAAAAAAAAAAGAAAAGAATATTATTTATCTTTAACTTAACATTAAAGATAGACTGAACATGTCAGTGATTTTTTAAAGATGCTTGTATGGAGTGAATTTGCTAGTGTTACATGGTCTGCTTGCTCCATTTAAAATAAGATGCTATATTTTTCATGTTTTCTTGCCCCTCCATCTGCCTAGTTTCAAATACACAGAGATCATCCACACTCCACAATACATTTATTACAGGGTATAGGAGAAGGAAAAGGAAAAATCCAGTGTGAATTCTTCAGAAGAAAGCTGTGTGTGGTCTTAAAGTAGTGTCTCTCATTAAAGAAGTGTGAAGAATGAGACTTTTAACTGTCCAGTATATAGAAAAGAAGTACTAATGTTACCTATCCAGCTGTGCTTCAGCAGTTTTTCTAGTTTCATCTTTTTAATCATTTCTTGATAATGACTTTAATCCCGTATATTTGCAAAAAGTAGGATGGCAATGGTAGTCCTCTTGTAGGATGGTAGTCCTCTGCCTCCATAATCTCTTATCCCTATTTCCCAGCCTATTTCAATACTCTTTTGAATTCATCTGAGTCAGCAGGTCCCAATTTTCCAAGAACATTAATGAACGAGATTCACTATTAAAAGAGTTCATACAATTATTTTCTATGGATTTTTTTAAAAATAGATATCAGTTGAAGATGTGAAGTCAAGAAATCTGTGAGTGTAAGTGGTCAGCTTGATAGTATACTTATCTTCCTGGATCGAATCTCCTCCTCTTGAATCCATTTCAGAATTGCTCTTCTTTCTACTTGTGGAAGTACAACCTGCTACTTTTTACTTCCATCACGGTGATAAATTTTTAAATAAAATTCATTTTCTGCTGCTGCTTGATGCTTTATTTGGGTCATGATATGAGCTAAGTTCATCATATAAATGTGACAGAGAGCATATTGTTGGTGGCTGAAGTCTGACACTTTTCAGTCCTGGTTTTAAGATGAGTATCATATACCCTTGGAAGAGGAAGTCTAGGAATGCTTGTACGAAATCCATCTCCTCCATGTAAAGATGATGGAAGCAAGATGCTGTGCAATAGTGATCTAGATGTTGGTAAGGAAGAGCAGAATCTCAAGTTGCTCCTACGTAATATACCAGATTGCATGACGTATAGGAACAGGGAATACGAGCTTGGCTAAAAATGAACCATGACAAAGTGAAATGATTTTTATAGGGTCAAATAAAGAAACTTTCTCAAACTAAAAATCTAAATTAAGTCTGCAATGAAACTCTAGTCTCTCTAAATTAGTAGACAGATCTGGCAACTTTGAGGGGCAGGAAGTTTGTACCTGACACTGCCTTTGCCTCTGGAGGCAACAGAGAACAGTTTGTGGGAACTGCAAGCAAAGGCAAACTTCCCTAGGTCTTGCCTGGCCAGCAAAACACAGCACAGGGTGACTTGGATAGCAGAAGAAGGTAGGAGAGGCTGCTTTGAGCAACAGCGGCCTACAGGAGGGCTCATGGCCTTGCACCAGCTGTGGCACTTGCTTGGGGCAGCAGCTCCACCAAATCTCTTTGCACTGGGACATGAGTCTGGCAGTAAGGGAAGAAGCATGGAAAGCTGCTCATCTGGAGGAAGGAAAGGAAAGATGCCAGAGCAAAACTTGAAACTAATAGTCTATGTTGGACTATTAGTGTATAAATCAATACTTATGCTATGCTAGCTGCAGCAAAAATGGCTCTTGAGGCTGAGATTACTCAAGCTGTTTTGCAGGTTGCAAAACATATTCCTACACTTCAAGATGCATTTTATTGGTCTGAACATGAACCTATTGCTCTACATCACACACAGCGTACGTGGGATGTGAAGGATGTCAAGGAACAGGACATTCCAGCATAAACAAGTCAAACAAGAGTCAACAATATCAAGCTGCAGTGGAAAAAGGCAAACAACAGACTCAAATGTATAAACAAGAGTACAACTTGGAGGAGCCATGACGTCCTTCCACGCCTTAGCTACTGGGAATGCCCGCAGCCGTATTTTGTTTAGTGCTGGAGAAGGAAACCTGTAGCCTGACTGCATAGCTCCCAGAGGCCAATAATGAGGATGGTCAGAGTCTGGAACGCAGAGCTGCCAAGGGCAAGTTAAGTGAACTAGGGTAGCTTCAACCCCAAAGACAAAGGCTGTAAAGATCTAGAAGTTTCTGTATCAACCATATCTAGCTACAGCAACATTTTGGAAAAGATGAGGGAAGTAATTTTTCTGCTCTTACTATGACCGGTAAAATTACAAACAAGTGGTTAAATTGCAGACACAGATATATTAAATAAATATTAGAGAGAACTTTCCTAACACAATAAGCAGAGCATGTGATCAGCTGCTTAGGGGGACAATCTGCGTCTTCAGCAAGTGCTGCCTGAAGACCAATTTAGACAAACATCTATAAAAGACCCAGGAATCCTTATGAGTCTGTCTCAGTGGTGTGGGTGGACTAAACAAGCTTTTGATGTCCTTTTCCTTTTTTTTTTTTTTTTTTTTTTTTTTTTTTTTTTTTTTTTTTTTTTTTTGTTATGATCTGTTTTCTGTGGCTCTGTGGCAAAGACACAGCATGAGACAGATTTGATAAGAGTCATACTGAGATGTACAAGACTTAAGTTTCTTTCTCATGACGTTAAGGTAACTGCTGAGTAACTGCTTTGAAACCACCGGAGTTACACTAGGTTTATGTGGTATAAATGAGACTGTAGCTGGTAATTCCTACTGTGAGTCCTACTGTGGGACCTGGTGGACAACCAACTTCTGACTTACAAAAGGCTTCACAATATCTGGAGAGTTATATAATTTTCTTGAAAATGCTTCATGGGACAGCATAGCATCCTGGACATATAGGAGAGGGTATAAAACACAAGGAACTGAACGTCTGAGTCTGTCAAGGAGAGATTCCTAGTAAACGTGAGTACAGGTCTGAGTTGAATAAATATGTACTGTGTGCCATTTTCCCAGGCAATTCCTAAGCTGAGAGCTTTATAGGTTTCAGAGATCAATTCTTCATCATATGTTTGTAGATAGGTTTAAATTGCTTATTTGTGACTGTATTTCTTATAACTGTATTGCTAGACTGCAGTGTTCAGATTCAGCATATAAGCAAGCTACCCAGGGAGAGTTTTCTTCAGTTGCTCTAGCTCTGTGCCAAGCTTTATCCTCCATATCATATTTCTGTTGAACTTTACTTCTCTTTCTCTGGATAAAATCAGAATAGTAGAAGATATAAAACCAGAAATATGATACTGTATGCACTGTGCACACATAGCAATTCAAATAGAAAGCAAATTTTATAACCAAGATAACCAGAACACCTTTGATTTTTCCAGAATTGCATTTTTTTTCCAGATAACAAAGCATATTTTTATTTGTTAAAACTGATGTGATACAAATGAATTATTTATCACTGAATTAATTGTGTGCAAGAAGCAGATTGATGATATGGGTAATAAAACAATGGGGTTGTCTGTGTTCCTAGTCAGAATGCACACTACCTCCATATAGGCAATTCAGGAGACAGAAAGAGCAAGAATTTTCAGATGTCTTTAACCCTTTAGCTCTGGAAAATTCTTTAACACTGCTCTACATCTCTTCAAAAATCCCATTAACATCTGTACAAAAGAAAGTCTCTTGCTTAGCAACACTGTTTGCTAAGGCTGCCAGTTGCCATTTTAATGCTTCATAAATGATGGATAATAAATCACACCTGCAAGATAACATGGGAACAGTGATAAATGTAGGGAAAGATTTTTGAGGTCTGCAAGATATTAGTTTTGCATATCCAAGTCAGTATGGCTTGAATAGAAGCACAGCAGTTTGTTATTTTGTGTTCTACTTGCTTGCAGCTGCATGTATAAACACTTAAAATTTGAAAATCTCCCAAATCTGTGTGGGTCACATGAAATCCCCAATGATGTAGGTCATGTATCCTGGCTTCAGTTCAGCTCAGCATCTCCCAGTGAGTGTTGATGAGGTATGCAGACTCATCAGTTACGTTGTGTGCTTCCAGTTTTCTGGGGTGCAGATGCCTATGAAGGAAGCCACAAGTTTGGGCCAGGGTAAATACTAGAATTTCTTCCCTTGAGCATTTTAGCTGTTAACATCTGGGAAACGATTGAATCCATTTGAAAAATCAGGTGCTGTGTTATTAAATTTTGTCTCATATTCTTGGTGAAAACAGTAATTTAAACATTAACACAAACTGGCACACGCCCTTGCGTAACTTAGAACACAGACCTCTGCATGGAATTTTCTTTGGGGGCCACCAACAGCTTTTTGCTGAGGCACCTTGCCAAAGCTCAGCCACCAAACAGCACATGTTTGGGTTTGCTGGGCCATCTTCAAGCACTTATGTTACAGGTTTCAGAATCAGAAATGAAGATGAATTTCACTTCTTCATAGCCACTCACAGCAACCTAACTCCAAAGCCTGTGAAGGGTGCCCAAAGCCTGCAGAGGCTATATGGCAAAATATGAGAACTTCGGAAGGCCCATAGAGTCAGTTGCAGCTGCCCCAGCTAGAAAGAGAGGCACCTTGATGTTTGCTGGCATAATCACACAGCTAGGAAAAGACAGTCCAGGAGGTTCCTGCAGAACACTGCAGATAACATCTTAATGCAGGTAGTTGATGAGCCAACAAGGGGAGGGGCACTGCTAGACTTAATACTAACAAACAGAAATGGTCCAGTTGGAAATGTGAGGGTTGGGGGCAGTCTTGGCTGCAGTGACCATAAGATATTGGAATTCACGGCCCTGTATCAAGGAAGCTGGGCAAGAAGGAGGATTGTAACCCTGGGCTTTAGGAGAGATAACTTTGACCTCTTCAGGGAGCTCCTTGGAAGAATCCCCTAGGTCTGGGTCCTAGAAGGAAAGGGGATCCAGGAAAGTTGGCTAATATTCAAGCACCATTTTTTAATTCAAACACAGCTCAGGATCAATGCATTCCTACAAGAAAGAAGCTGAGTAATGGGGGCAGGAGACCTGTGTGGATGGGCAAGGAGGTGTTGGGTGAACTTTTGGAGGCCTGCTTCAAGGACAGCAGTGCAGTGTTTTATCAGCAAACGGGGAGTAGCGCAGGATGCCTTGTTAGACCAGCATCAAGGATGGCAGTGCACTTGTTCCATCAGCAAGCAAAGAACAAAAGCAACAAGAAGCTGATTGGGTAGTGCTGGTGAAATAGCCTGGGCCAGGAGGGCTGTCAGACATTAACTGCACACAGAGTGCCCCTGAGCAAGTTTGCAGATGACACCAAGCTGGGTGAAGTGGCCGACACCCCAGAGGGCTGTGCTGCCATCCAGAGG
>JAVCKT010097362.1:0-11792 GCA_032273925.1 Rhynchotus rufescens | reverse complement strand
TCCATTTTCATTTAGAACAAAAATATGAGCAGAATTGTGTTCAATATAATGTGTCACAGTAGCAGTCCCAGCTTACTCAGTGACAATCATTGATGGTTCTGTAGTGCTCTGCACCGAGAGGAGACGTTAACCCAAAGTCATTGGCCAAATTACTTTGGAAATTACATTCTCCCTGGAGATGGAAGTGAACAGGGCTTTTTAGAGATTCAATTGGCTATTTGGGAAGGTAAAAGTAATCTTCTAGATTACTTTTCTTCTAGAAATTAATGAACAAAAAATTGGACCCTTCATCTAACCTCGAGGTGCCATGGAAGTACCTTTCCAAGTAAACTTATGTTGCTGTGTATTAGGCATCTTGTGGAAGGAAATAAAGACTGACACAAAGGATGAAAAAGAAAAATGAATGAGGGAATAAAGAGCACAAAGATAGACATGTTTGTCAATGTATGACTCGGTTATATAATGCTATATATGCTTTTATTAGGATAAATAACAGATGTGCATTTCTATGTCTCTATATGAGGACTTCAACCCTACGTTGGTGCTCAATTACAAGTTAGCACCTTCTAGTTCTTGAGCTGTTGTATTCACAGGCATATTATAGCTTTTTATGACCTTTAAGTTTGCAAATTAAAAAACATATTTACTAAGCAGTTCTTCTGCCAACCCTGAGATGCTTTGTTCTAGGCATTTTCATGTTCCACTTTCACGTATGGAAAGACACTTACTAGCGTCTTTCAGACACAGACCAGACTCTGCCTGATAGTTTTGTATTTTTATACCTCCACAAAAGGAGAGGAAGAGACAGCTAATTAAGAACGCTAGATTTCGTGAGTAAATGAAATAGAAATAATACATTGTGAAAATATAATCTGAGTTGACATCACTTCAGCCTCCAAATACTGCAACAAGCTACTGTAGACTATTTATGTAGTCTTTATGGTGTTGCTTGTTTATGGGCTTTAAAACACTAAATAATAAGCTAAAAGAGTGTCCTCATAGCTGTTGTTCAAAGTAGAAACAAATGCCTATCAACAGTATAGCCTTCATCGTAGTCCTTTTTTGCTGTCGTGCAAAGTATTACATTTAATGTATTTGCTCAGCAGCCTGGGACTCTTGAGTCTTTATGATGAACTGCACTGGACTTGTAGGCACTGCTAAGTGACAAGTCAGCATCTTCTCTTAAATGAGCTGCAATTTCCCACTGATATTTCCCAGTTCAGATTATTAGCTTTCCTTAGATTCTAAGAAGAGGTATCGAGTCTAATTTGTCTGCCTGTATATGAAGCGCTGCTTAAGAATCAGTAGATAACTGAACCACTAAAAACTTATTTGGCTATCCACATGTCACATGCTAGCATGAAAAGAGGTAGCAGAAAGTGGTAGCAACTATAATTTATGTTGCTTTTCTGGTGTGGCCCTCCCCCCCACCCCCCCGAGTAAGTTTTATTAGTCAACCTTCAACATAGTTATAGAAGTAGAAGCCACAGAGAAAACAGTGACAGCCTGGCATCCCAGAAATTGTATATGATTTTAGCATGACAGCTACTGAAACAAGTTCTATCAATGTTTGATACAAAGGCAATTTAATGTCTTTTAATATCCTTAGATATTAAAAAGATATGAATCTTCTGGTCACATTGTTACTCAAGAAGGATTTTAATTCTAATTGAAGCCACTGGGAATTTAGTCTGTTTTACCCATAATGAAGCCCATAAAACTATGCTCAGAAAATTTATTTATTTTTCATAGTCCAGAGATCACTTCTCTGTAATGGTCTTTCAGGTGAAAGATGGTAGGAAACTCAGTTCATATTACTGGTACTTTTGTTAGCAAAAGGAATTTTAATTCTCTTGGCTTCCATTGTTTATAGTTTTATTTGAAGGCAAGATATTTATCAGTGAGGTTTCTTCATATTACGCAATAATCTAAACACTAGAAATTAGAGCATTTCCAAAGCAAGCATGCACATAGAGGAAGGTTGCACATGTTGGCTGAGCAGCCAGAGTACTGGCTCGGTGAATTCCTGCCTCTGGCTCTGATTTTAAGAAACTTATGTAGCTTTGAGCAAATGACCTTCTTTTTGATTCCATTGTTGATATAAAGAAGAAATGATATTTAAGCATGATATTTCATAAAGATACTCTGCAGGTCTATTAATAAATCCATTTGCAGTTCTCTCATTACTTTCAGTGTATCAGAATGTCACTATTGAGCTTGCTGACTGCACCTGTTTAATATTCCAGTCTTGCCCAACTTGTAGATTATAAAATGATACTCAGATTATTTACAATAGAGTAAAAGCTACTGGAAGCAAGTTCAATGCTCATCCACTACTCCTTAGAAAAAGCAGTAAAGTACACAGATGGCCCTTTCTTTTCTTTAGTTATTATAAGAATTTATTTGTTCTCTAGCTCTAATATCCACTGAAGGTTTTCTCTGTCAATATTAACTTCTTGGATCAATAAATTGCGATACTGATCTCCAAGAGAAGTCAGTGTCTGCCAACTATCATTTCAGTGTTTACTTTTGTAGAAAAGTGGTTGTATGGAATTACAGTGGCTTCTCTCCCTGCGTGATCTGCAATGTGTGGTCCATATTTTATGGTACAATTAACTAAGGTCAATACAGAAGCCTCTTAAACAGATTAAAGGCAAGATTGTATAGATAGAAAAATCCCAGTTTAGGAGATGAATCTCTGTTCATTTAAGGACCAGTGTTGAAGACTGAAAGACTGGGAGATGACTTGTTTTCTTTTTTAAGAAGCATAGATTTAACAATGTGCATTTTTGTATTCTTGATCTGGTGTGCTGCTTGGAAAACTGACTGTGTTTTACCACAATGGTATGTGCTTTCTAATTTTTCTCAGTAATATGAGTGGTAAAAGGGTAGAGATAGCATAGCAAATAGCAGGCAAATAGCACAGCCTTGCTCAGGGAAACTTGTAGCACTGGTCTTATTGCAGCATTTGACCTCTTTGGGGCGCATTTCACCTGAGGGAACTGGTTCATTTTTGACAGGCGACACTGGCCACCGCCTGCAGTGTCCCCAGCCCTGCCCTAGTGCTGTGGCAGCAGGGAGGGTTGGCTTGGGGCAGGGGCTAGAGCCAAACCATGCCTAGTCACCACCTCTTTCCTTGTCTGGAGTTGGTCAGTCCCAGCCTTGCCTTGGGACTGCAGAGCCTATGAGCTTGGTTGGGTAGAGTTAAGAGGTGAGCCCACGGCCTGAAGAAGGCCGTGAGGGGATCCATCACATCTCGTGAGACTCGGTGGTGCTGAGTGGCCGGTGTCAAGGGAGCTGGTTTGCTGTGGCTGGGGAATGGGTGTCCCTCAGCCACTGAGAGCGCATTCTGGCCTCGCTTTGCCTTGTGCCCTGTGTGAACGGTGCCCTCAGGTAAAATCTCAGAAGCCTCTGCATGAGCCTTCAGAGTGCATACCCCGCACGGCGCATCGCTGCTCTGCCAGCAGCCACCTGACAAAGTATGAGAAACAGAAGTGTGATGATAGAAGCACTAGTAACTGCTGTTGGCCTGGGAGCCTTGGACTTTGAGGGAGGGTCTGTGTGCAAAAAAACAAGTGTGGGAGCCATGCACTGCACGCCAAAAGCAATTAGTTATTTTTTAGTTAATGAAATGGTCACTGTGGTCTGAAACACGGTTAAACGAAGATTACAAAACAACACCAAGCCTAATACTACTTGGTAGCAGCTGCAGAAAGAGCTGCTTTTTGCTGCATCCAGCCAAAAAGGAGAGATTGTGTCCTCAAACAAGACCTCCAACTTGCATCTGCCATCAGGCCACTGCTGTGGGACAAATTTGCTTTCTTATACTTTTCTTCTTGCTTTGCTTGCATCGTCCTGCAGAAGTCTCCTGATAGTTAATCACCTTTTTAGTATTTCTCCCTAAGGATTAGTACCATTTACTGCCTAGCAGTGATTGTCCAATCCATGTGCAGGTATACAGTGAGGATGATGGAGATTTAGGTTGATCAGCTCTAGAAACTAGAAAAAAAATCCTCAAGCATTGGTCATGGAAGTCTGGGGCAATTATCTGCAAACATCTAATATCCGTCTACTAGATTTTAACACATAGTTCCAAAGGGAGGAAAAAAAAGGCTAAAAAAATTCAAAGAATGAAGTCTTTTTTCCAATGTTGGCATGGCATTGTTTTCTCAAATGTTCTGGGGAGTAGCTGTATAGTTTGATATTCAGATCTTAGGAGGTTACGACTTTGAAATATCTATCCCCTTTAGAATGGTAAGAAATTTCCTGTAATATAGGTAAAAAGCCCAGTCTACAAAACCTGGTGACGGTACTTTGCAGTAAAGACTTGTTAAATATATACTACAGTTGCAGAGCTAGGTCCTGCAAAATTAGGCAATGTCCTAATTTACCTCTGTTTGGTCAATATGAGTAATTATGATGTGAAGAGTTTTGAACATCTACTCTGACACTTAACATGGAATTATAGAATAACGGTGTAGCATCTCCCAGTTAATTTATGACTAAAATCAATCATGTTAAAGCCAGACTGTCTGCTTTTTAACAGACAGAATTGGGTTAGGGAGTATCAAATAAAAAGTCCTCCTTGGGTGAATACCTCGCATTTGTGGGTTTTTTTTTATTTGGCTTTAGACAGCGAATGTGATTATGACAAATACCCTGTAGCTGGTGAATCTAGATGGGAGGTGTTAATTTCAAATTGTTAATGTGTCCCTTCAGGAGGGCAAGCTGACAGTATCTCTCAAAGCAGCGATTAGCTTGGAGAGGTTTTTTTTTTTTTTTAATATTTTTTTTAATTTATTTTCAGTATTAAATTTGTTGTTCTCTGTTTTCATATATGAATACTCATTAGCAAGATATATTGATTCATTTTAAAGTAATCTCAAAAAAAAAAATAAAAAAGAAAAAGAAACGAAAAAGAAACGATCCAAATTCTTCGCTGTAACATATAACTTTCATATTAGCTTTGCCTTATAATTTCATATCAGGACATCAAAAAAGTTATTTATGGTAATTTGCTGTGTATTATATTTTTTCTATTTTCACTTATCCTCGTGTGTATTTTTTGTAAACGCGGTATTTTTGTATATTCATGCTTGTGTTTTACTTCTTGAGAGTTAATTTGAAATACATAACAGAAAAATACTTAGCCAAAAGTAACGTATTTAATCTTTTAAAAATTAAAACTGTCGAATTAGCAATTGCTTTTTCAATTTAATTCTATTGAGTCTTCTAGCTTCTAGCTTTAATACCTACAGGGTTTTTAGGAGAATGTGTTTTTTTAATAATGAGAATAAATTTCCTTGAAAAGGCACCAAAGAGCAGCGTGGTGCTTTCATGCCCAAAGTTCACCTGGAAGAGCTAACGGCTCTGTGCTTTTCTTTCAGAGTGCAGACATGAGCCCAGCCAGCAGTACTGCCTCGCTTCCAGTGAGCCCTCTTCCTGAGGAGCCCATGCTCTTCAAGGTACAGTTAATTGGTCCTGTGAATGAGTGTTGAATGTGACTTTTGGCTGATTGTGTACTAATACTGATATACTGTGAAGTGCTGGAACTATTGCTTTGCTTTCTTAAAATTACTTTGGTATCAGCTGATATTCTTATACACCTCTTAAGAAATAGTTAGAACAAATTTTTTTTTAAAGAATATTCTTCTGCTAATAAAAGAGTTTAGAACTGAAAAACATGATTTAAAAACATGGTGAATATTGTTTTTATGTATTTTGTCTGCTGGTGGAACATTTAGGTATATGCATGTATACTTTTCCTTCAACAGATTTTTCTATAGGTGCATTTCAAGTGCATATTGTAATAACAAAATTTGTTTTCTCCAACATACCAGAAATAATAAAAACATTTCAGAAAAACAGTTTCATTGTAGATCCAGTGCTAACCACAGGACTGTTAATGTTGTTAATTGTGATAATCATTGTCCTTTGGTGGTACTGGCTGCAAGAGGTGGATACTGCAACTCCCTTTTCAGCTTTTCGATCAAGGAAGATGCAAGTTTGGTTTCAGAACCAACGTTGTTTCAAATGTGTGTCATCTTATGGTGAAAATTATACTAGTAAAATTTCTCCTTTTCTCTGGAAGTTTCTCACTACAATACAAAGGCAAATAGTAGCCTCAGTTTTTCATAGTTTGTTTTGTGATGACACCAAAGGATAGCTGAGCCAGTGGAACTGATGAAGTTTTTTAATTATACATTTATGTCTCCGTTGCACATGCCTTCAGTTAAGGAAATAATAGCCTGTCTCAGACCGTGCCAACCTCATGAGAAACTTTGCTTTTCTCTTTCCTTATGATGTTCACTGTGGTAAATATAGTGATTCCTGGGGCCGCATGTGTCTCCTAGTTGTGTGGTACCTGTAGTCTCCCCTCTGTGTCCTTATTTTTGAGACCTCTGGCTCAGTTCTTTTTAGCTGAAACAGAGCAATTTGTTCCAAGACAGTAGAACACACAGATCTGTTACCCTTGGGAAAATGGGTTAAATACATGTTGAAATGTTCTAAACGTTATAAGGCAGACTCTGTAGTTATTGTTTCTCCCTGTGCTTTGGAAGCAGAAAAGGAGGAGTTGGCTCAGCCAAACTAAAGGTAAGAAAATCAAGTCTGAAGTAGAGAATAATCTGAAATAATAAATGCTTCAGTTCAGCTCCTCAGCTGATGTTAATTTGCACTACTGTGCACGTTAGCGGCACTCTGACAAATACACTATAGCGCATTTATTTATTTTTAAAGGAAATGGTGCTTGTATAGCTCAAAATGGATTGTAAATGGCTTCTTTGAAGTGGAATAGTTACTCTAATAAAGAAATAAGGCATTTCTTAATATTAAAAGTCCATTTTCTTTATATTTTATAGCAGAAAATTGTACAAGAGAGTGAAAAAGAAGGCAGGCAGCTTTATTTAGTCTTTTATTTTCAGCCAATTTTCAAAACAGGAGCTATGTTTTCCTTGAGAATTTATGTGAATTTTGAGATCAGGCAAAGAAAAAGTCAAATGCATCTCACAACCAATGCCATTAAGTAGAAATAAAATAATATGAAATGCAACAGTTTCTGTTATTGCTTTCTGAGTCACTCTGAGAGAGAGCAATATTGTTTCAGTAGTAATGTGAGCGAGGGATTTTACAAGCCATAACCCTTTCCAAATACTGTCAGTCTGCAGTATTGACTTTTGATAATGGGTTGATATATTTGCCATACCAGCATAATAATAATATTTCCCACCTCTCACTGTATGAAATGGAAAAAAAATGAAAATAAAAATAATCTCCTGTGGTTCTGATAACACAGATGCATCAAAACAGAGCAGTACAAACACTTTGTCTTTTGGAATATTTGAGGATTGCTTAAGTTAATGAGTTTTTGTATTAAATGGTAAAATGAAATGAAGACCCTGTTCTCAGTCATATTTGATTTTATACTGAGAAAGAGAACTGTTCCTTCTTGGATTTTACTTGGATTTTATCGGTTTATTTTCAAAAGGAAGTTTGCTTTTCTGTGCTTTAAAAAAAGGCAAGAAAATAATATCATCATACTGTTATTGAGTTTAACTTTACTAAAGCAGATACTTGTGGTTTTTAATCCCATGGCTTTTAAAAATAAGTTCTTTAAAAATCTACAAACATGAAGAGAGCCAAAAATGCTCCCCCCCCCCAAAAAAAAAAAAAAAGAAAAAAGAAAAAAAGAAAACCTTTTAAGAATTTGACGCTAATCACAGGAAAACAGGAAAGTTGGAAGTAAAATTCCTGTGTGAATGCTTATGTGTTTCATCTCAGCATTAGCAACTCCGAACTCAGTTTACATTTTCACCTTAGCTTGTATATGCCATGATATCCATATGACCTGAGAGCTCAAAATCTCTGCAGGCAATATTCTGGAATACTTGGGGGCAAGATGGTTATAATAAAGCTGGGGATGTTCACCTGCGTCTGTTAGAATCCTTTTATTTATTTATTATTCATTCACTATATTTTATTAGTGTTAATACAATATCTATAAGGAGTACTAGTGATATCTAAAAACAGAAAAGGAGAAGATTAGATTAAGAACTTCAAGATAGACAACTTAAGACTCATCTAGGAGTAAAAGCAATCAAAGGACATGAAAGCAGCCTTCACTCCCTAAGTGTTATAAATACTAAAATAATAAAGGAAGTTGGTTTTGGCTGAGCAAAAAGCACAGTATTCAGTAAGACAATTCTTTATGTGGCTTGCATTTACTTTTTGTGGTGCAGAGTTAACTTTAAGCTTGAGTACAAGCAGCCTTCCCTAGCTGAGCACTTTAAAAGCTTGGAAAAAAAAGAAATCTTGTTCAGACAAGTATGCAGACATTGCACTTTTCAAAAGGTTTTCTCTCCCTCAAATCTAAACCAATTTTCAGTGAAACATTCAAAGACATTTCTTTGCCATGATGATAATTTTTATATCAGATTTCAACTTTTATCCTCGTCTGTTTTCCATAGTTAAAAGCTATTAAAAAAGCAAGACCTTTTCCTGTATTGTTGGCGAAAGTGTATGTCCTTTCTCTCAAAAGAACATCTTCGGTGGTGGTGGTCTTTAACTTAAGCTTTCTTTGTACGGAAGAATCTTATTTTGAACAGGAAATTATCCTTCTGGCTTTATATTGTGTTCTTTGGAGAACTGGAGAATTAGAGCCTTATCTTTGGAAAAAATGTGACAGAGCAGCTGAAAATTTTCTGAATTTAGAATCTGAAAAACAGAGCAGAATGGTGTGTGTCATGCAACCTTAACACAAACAGTTATTCTACATGATAGCAGCAAAACTGTAGCTGGCACAGATGTGACTGACGTTTAATTATAACTGCTTATATCTATGTTTATAAGCTGTAATTAAAGCCATTTTGCCTTTACACTCCTTTTGAAAATCAGAGAAGGGAGGGTATATTTCTGAAAGGTCAACTTATGGAGTAGCATCTCATCCATCTTCTAGAACCTTTTTCTTTCTCCTGCTCACTGTATAATAATATTTTAATCTTATTAATCTTAAAATATTTTAATATTTTAATCTTTATTATAATATTTTCTTAAAGAATTTCTTTTAAAGTTACTTTAGGATAAAGTGACAAAAACTTTTAAGATGGGAAATCCATAGGAGCTGCTTAGTGAATGCTGTAAATTAATTATATTACCTAATGATGCAACATCTGTCATAATGTGCAGCAGTTTCAGCCACAACCATGATTGTCCACACTGTAACCACACTGTAAATACTGTTTATAATAACAATTTATTAAAACAGTATTTAATTGCATTTGGATTTCATTATTAACCTCAACTAGGCTTCACTAATTGCCATTAAAAAAAAAAGAGAAAAAATGAATATTCTTTCTTTTCTACTTAAGAATCTAAGAATTTTCTAAGCATTTATTACCTTACAATATTCTGATCAGCATGATTAATACTCTTGGTTCTAATGCCCTGAGTGAGAATGAAAGTGTCAATACAAATAGCAAAAGTGAACAATCCTTAGCAGTGTTACTGAAAGTAGAAGTTAGATCTATATTGCTAGTTCTCCTGTTCAGCCTGGAGCATCATGGGCTATGGCTCCATCCTTGTTTGGGTAGTGGTGGCAATTAACTAGTATAAGTGTAAGGAACTGTTAAGAACTAACAGACTGTGTAGAGTAAACATCAAGAACCCTCCAAAGTTTAATTTTTGTTTGGACGGCTGATTTATAGTTCAAGAAGAAAATGTCACCAAGACAGAAGCCATCCTGGTGTGTCTTGTAGGTAACTTATGCTTACCAGATACTGTGCTTGGATGAGACAGGCAAATATTTACACAACGAGAAAATAAACTCATATTCTCTGATTTTACCTCTAATCTTTCAGGGACTAGAGGTCAAATTTGGTCTGAGAATAAAATATTTTTGTGCATTTATTTACTTGAAAAAAGAGGTCATTCAAACAGATGCGTACAGGCTCAGAAATACAGTTATTCTAGTAATCATACAAAGATTAAGCTGTTCTTTTTGTTTGTTTTGTTTGGTTATGATTGGTTGCTTGTTTGTTTTCGCAAGGAGCCTAGGTACAGCACAAATAACTTTATAGTGTCACCAATGTAATTCCTGAAAGGATCAAGAAGGTGACTGGGAAGTTGAACCTCTATCACCTGATCACTTTCTACAGTCATAACTAATCATAACTGCCTTGCTTTCCTCAAATTTTGAATGTGCAGGGTTTTTTTTTTTCTTACTAGTATGTTCTTCTTGATTGATTAAAACTTTCTCATAGAGTGAGGTTTTTTTGAGAAAACAAAATCACAACCGTTGCCTAAATTGTTGGTCGTGACACTTTGAAGTAATTTTGTTAGCCAGGCAGCGACAGATAACCATTTTCATCTTTTTTACTAGTATTTCCAGAAGCTACCAGAAATTCAAATGGTTCTTCAACCACAGACATGCAGTTGGGTCATCATTATTTTTCAGTTGACAGGGTTTCCAGAAGACCTTAAAACGGAATATTATCAGCACTATAAGGGTAAATATTAAGTCTGTTAGGTTCCTTTGCTCAGGAAGACGTGCTGCCACATAGTGAATTCTGATACATAGTGCTGCGTGTATAAGTTAAGAAACATCATAAAATTTGTAGCATTACAGGTTGCTGAAAGCATATGATCACTAGAGATTATGAAAAAAATATTTTCTTGAAGCTCCACAGGAGGGTCCTGATAGCCCAAGTAAGAGCACTTCAAGTTCCTCACTCTAATCAACTAAATACAGACAGTAAATCCACCTAATCTCACCTTGGCTAGTGACTGCTAGACACAAGTAAATCTGGAGGAGCACATGGGTGTTCAGAAAATGGAATGAATATTCCGTAGTGAACACTGTTAATCCAAGCGAGACAGAGTGGAATTCTCCTCAAATTCTTGATTACAGTAGCATGTGCCTTCGACCCAGGGCTGGCATGGGTTATGGGTCAGAAGCATGAAGTGTTTTCTTTTATTTCCTAGAAAATAATTAAAATTTAGGAATCATAAGACTATAAAAATTATTTAATAATAAAACAGTTTCTAGAATTTGCAGAAACAATCGATTTATCCATCCTGCAATACCGTAGACAAACCAAGGATTTAAAAATGGATTTCTGACATCTCTCTTGGCTATGTTCACAGTGGCAGGCAGTCTCCTTCTGTCCAATGTTCTCACTTTTTACTTTTTAAACATTGTTTCCAGGCTTTAAAAAAAAATTAAAAAGTTGCATGGAAAATAACACATTTTTGAAAAAAAAAAAAATTGGCTTTGTCAAATATTTTTAAATGATAATTATCCAGTCAATACCTTCTTGATTTCTATATTTAAACACTCATAAGCTACTTTCCCAGTATCTAAATGACTAACACTAATAACCTAGCCACAGGTTTTCAAGCATAATCCTTTACTGGAGGAAATATTGGCTTCTCATTTTGGCATTTTTGTCAAGCTGGATGCATGAGAAGTGAGACGCTAAAAATAAGTGACTGATTCTGATAATGCTATCGTAGAGATGAAAAAGCCTGGCATTCTGGTAAGTAATTTAGACAGCAGTTACTGAGAGTGGGATATATTCAGTTAATTTGAATCATGTAAAATTAAAGACAAGTTTAAATTGCTGAAACATAGACATCTTTTGCCAGTTAGGAAACCCAGTTATATCCTAGCTTTCCTCCAGCTGCTTCCTTAGCAGAGCAGACTTGTATCAGGAGGTGCTGAATGTTGCCCTGTTGCACAAGTTAGTGTCATGTCCCCTTCCCCTTCCCCTTCCCCTTCCCCTTCCCCTTCCCCTTCC
>JAVCKT010097361.1:0-11794 GCA_032273925.1 Rhynchotus rufescens | reverse complement strand
TACACTGTTAAGAACTGCTAAAGTGAGACTCTCTAATTACAGGAAAAGTGAACTGAAATTGTTTCTGAGCAGCGCGCTGGAAAGCCCAAGCCAGTGGTTACACACCTTGTTACTCAGGGTTTCAATTTTCTCCTGGTCTAGTCGATGCTGCCGACTATACGCTTCAGCTGTTAGAGACACTCTTTCTACCTCCCGATTGAGCACGCACACAATGTTCTCAAAGGTCACTGTTTTCTTCTCAAGGGCCTCACACCTTGCTAGGAGCTCCAGGGACTTGGAGAGCTCTGTCTCAGAGCACAGAGCATTTCCTGTCAGGAGTGGGGAGTTGTTCTGTGATGAGGCAGGGGCAGGGTGATGCTTTAGGTCTCCGGATGCTGTCTTGAGGCTCAGCACAAAACTCTGTAGCATGTACAGATGCTCTTCCAAGCACTTGCTTTCATGTTCTGCTACCTTCTCATTTTCCACCTACATGAAGAGAAATACATCCATTCAGCAAGTTCAATCTACGCTGTCACCATCCACAGAACAAATTCCTCCTCTTGAGGTCACAACGTTAGCTTTAAATTACAAAAGGGAAAAACCAAAGAGAAACTGTTACAAAAATGCTTGCTGGAAAAGTTTTGAAGAGCAGCTGCATTCACATACATGATGTTTAATGATGTTGATGTTTAATGCATCCCTAGTGGTACCTACTGCTCTACTCGGTCCTCCTTCAATACCTCCTACAAGGCCTCAGTCAGATACCAATGGACAAAGCCTCATGTACTTCCTAGGGAGGGCTGTGCACCAACACTGCCATGAGGAGCTGGGAAAACCAAGTCCCATGGACAAATATCAACTGGGCCAAGTTATGGCTGAAGAACAAGGCACCAGATGCTCAGTTCTGTGTTTACAGCTATAAGCACAGTAGCCACAAGGAGTCTCAGAGCACTCAGGGCATTCTCCAAGGATAATATTTCCTTAGGTGCAAAGGACAACTAGTTCATTGCCTGGATGCCCGAAGTCTGGAATGCAGGTGATCATCCATGCACACGGCATTTGCAAAGGGCTTAAAGCAACACTTTGTTCAAATACTGGAACACAAACATCTCTAACAAGCTAAATTACAGCAGTGCGCAGGTCATCAGCAACACAGGTTATAAGCAAGTCCCTAGATAAACATTATCAGGCAAGTCCTTACCATCTCAGCACATCCAATGACTTGAAATCTGCAAGGCACTTTACATTTGCCACAAGTCTTCACATGGTCCTGAAACTAGAAAGAAAGGAAGATGCATTAAATAGATCTTGTACATCCCAAGCAGCTCCATCTTCATCACAATGAAATCCAGAAAATGGAGGATAAACTAGAGAACAAAGACATCACGAACTGCTCCTTTTCAAGTCTGGTGAAAACTGGTCACTGCCTAGCATTACTTTCAATTATCACTGTAATTTAAATATTTAAACGTAGAAGAATGGGGAGAGATGAGGAACAGTCTCATAAAACAGGTAATCCATTCACACATGTTGCTCAGGGATAAACTGAAAACTGCACAACAGCTGCAGCTTGTGCAAAATACCTGAAGGCAAGACAGTCTGAGAACAATGTTAGACCCATCTTATCATGCAAGTCTTAGAGCTTCTCCCTTCTTCATGGCATCCTCCCTTGTCAGTCCCTCCTGGTATTGTGGCATGTGAGAACTGTTTGCACGCTACCCAAACTCATGACTTCACACGAGCCAGGCTGGGACATGGCACAGCTGGGTATTTTTGATTCCAGCTGAACATTATTAACCTGAGATCAAAATCCCTCTTGTTATCCTGCCTGAGTATTTATAGTAATTACTGCAGATAAACCTATGTAAGGAAAAGTGTCTGGCATGTCTAGTATGCCCTTGCTAGAGTCTAGGAGAAAACCACTCTTCAGTCACCTAAAATCCGGCAGCTGCCATCAAGAATGGAGACCAGTGCTGGATATTTCACTGGAGGAAGTGCTAAGAGTCCCTCAACCCACAAGACAAATCCCTTGGGTTCCCACACAACACAGATTAATGGTAACAAGCCCTGGCATGTCATCAGCTGGTTCCTGATACACCTCTCATGGTTAGATACCAACAGTCCATTTTGAACAAATATATACCATATTTAGCACCCACATCCACCCAAATAGATGCCAATTAAAGTTGTTTTAAAAGCACTTTCACAAAAAAAGCACCTTCTAGATCCATCTGACTGACTGAGCTCAGAGTAATCTGACTCATTATGTGCTGTGGGACTGGAGCACATCTGCAGTTAGTCAGCAAAACGTTGGAGAGACATAAAAGAGGACATTAACATTTCAGCAGACGATAGCTCACCTGTGGGAAACCTAGAGGCACAAACCTAGCCCCAGCTGGACACTGCTCCAGACTGCAGACAAGCAGAGCAGTATCACAGATCACAGCACTAAGCCCTTACACTGGGTGCTCTTCACTCATCTATTTTTTTTCTGCTTGGTTTTCCTGTCCTGCTACAAAAGCCTTTTGTTGCAACAACACTAAAAATAATTGCTTGTGTCAGCCAGGGCAGTTTGCACATGCTTTTTGAAGATGCTTTCCCCCCAGCTTGGACTGCTAGACTTTTATGTCCTCCCCTTGGAGCCAGCAGCATGCAGGCACCATTAGAAACAGAGGATTTATTAGCAATGCCTTAGCTCAGCTGCAGAGGGGAGCACTTTCCCTGATCACAACAGCAGTTACTGCTTTATACAGAAAAAAATTACACTTTTAGTCAAGGCATGTGCTTCTCCTATGAGAAGCTATATAAGAAATTGCAGTAAACACACAAGCCAAAGTCAGGCTGCATCATTAGTCTTTAATGCAAAACTACAAGTGCCAGATAAGCTGTGCTCACTGCTATTGTTGCAGTATTTAGAGCTTTTTACAGAAAGGCCAAATTTGTACAAGTGGCGGCCCCTAACTGCCCCAGTTATTTTCCCCGTGCCACTCTCTTCTGGACTGGGTTTCCTCCCAGTTCTCCAACAACTCCAGTCACAGCCCATGGGGACCCAGATCACCACCACCATGTATGATTTACACACGGTCGGATACCTTTTCTCGTGGAATCTTCTTTTTTCCACAGCCTTCACATGTCAAGGGAAATTTAGGGCAGACTTCATCATGAGCCTGCAAAAGAAGTGACAGGAGGCTATTTGGTTACTAAAAAAAAAAAGGGAGTTCCAATAAGGTTACTATGATGAACACTTCAACTCAGAGAGGTCTATATTACAAAGGAGGACTGCTCTCTAACAATATATTCTTAAATCTTGGTTTTACTGATAAATCTGTGTGCTGATTCACTGCTGTGATCTCCAAACTACCGCAGTATCTACATAGGCTTCGCTTCCGAAAATTTCAGCCTCAATTTAAAAGCTGCTAAAATTATTTTATGAAAAAAATCAAGTTACTGCTTTGATGGAAAAGATAATTAACAGGAAGCTCCACTCATGGCTCTGCCAGGAAGATACATGTTCAAGCAGGTTAAGCAAACTAAGCCACTATCTCAGTAGGATGATTTGTATGACTTTTCCACTGTAATGGTTACCAGTTAACTGAAGTAAGAAATCGGAGCCTGGTTGTCACATGCTGAGCTGTCTGATAGTATCTTCCCGTGCAAATTAGTTTGCTAAACCATTTTCTGAACAGAAAAACATTTCAAAACAGTTTAATTTAATAACCCCTAGGCACAAGCACCCACTCCTGCAGCAAGAGCACAGGATTTGTTTCACGGTCAGAGAGGCTGAACAAGCAATCACGGCACGGCAATAGTCTCAGTCCTTGGCAGATACTCCAGCTCAATCAGGAATGCCAGAACATCCTCCTACTTTCTGTACCGTTTCCGTGGTGCTGAAATCTCTCTTTCCACACTGACTACTTGAAACAAGCGAGCAACCTCATACTTTGCTTTTCTAATTACGGTTCCAGAGAACTGGTTTGGCTTTTTTCATCCCAGGTTCCACAATGCGTCACTGTAAATTCCATTAATACGTGGTAAAAAAATCAGATTAAAAGATAAGCGTGCTGAACTATCCCTCCACAGCAAGAATAGAGAAAAAGAAATCAAATATTCAAAGCAGTAATGTGAAATCAAATGCTTGGAAAACTTGGTCACAATCATTCCCTATGCATTTGAAGTATTGAAATAAGTTACTATTCGGAATTAAATTAAATCACGCATTAAATCACGACCTACGCATTAAATCACGACCTCCTCTCAAAGCAGCTTCACCCTGTCCTCCCCTCTGCCCCCAGACCAAACTACAGTGTACTCCAAACACACCATAGAGCATTAAAGGCCATTCGCACCCCAGTGGCACTGATATATCCGCTGCAATACACTCACATCCCTGATATACACTGAGCCTGCAGGAACAGAAGGGGAGTGGGAGGTAATGCTGCTCCCCAGCAAAGCCAAAACTGCAACCAGTGCACACACAAGCTGTTCTTAAGGCACCCAAACCCCAGCACAGATGCAGTCTTCCAGACAGACTTATTTTGTAAAAATAATTTCAAATTCTTCTAGCATCTCCCCTACGCCAGCCCGACCCTGCCCTCTCCACAGGGGTGTCAGAGATGCCTGCACAGAGATAACGCTACCAGTTGCATCACGAAACCCAGCCGGGAGCCAGAGCGGGCATCCAAGCCGGATCCGCTGCACTCCACTCCCCCAGGGATGGAGCAATCCCGGTGTTTACAGCTCTCCCAAGCCCACGTCCGTGAGCTCTCCTCCACAGGGACAAGCCTTGCAATACCCAAGCGGACACCTACGAGGTTTCGGGCAGCTTTTGGAAGCCACCGCTCTGAATATGGGCTAGATAAGAGCAGTCTCTCTTCCGTTACACATTTGTCCTGAACATAAAATTTGAGGGGAGCAGGAGCTACTCTGCAGTGGCCTCAGGACCGACTTTTCACTCCTCAGTTGTAAACCAGGGCAGAGCAGCCTACCGATGAGACCTCCACAATGCAACAGCTGAGGTAGAAGAGCAGAACTGGGCAGCTAGCAGTCTCCATAGCAAGGCCTCCTTACCATTCAGCTAACCCTCCACCCAACTATTAATTAACCTGCAAACACATTTGCCTCCCTAAAGCAGTAAGATGATCTCTAACATCTCCATACAATGCGCGCAAGGCTGTGCCTCAAGCAGAACAAGCTCAGCCCCAGTAAGTGCAGTCGACAGACAGGACGATCAGCTAATTAAAGCCTCTAGAAGGACCCTGATGGTCCGTGGGCGTTTGCTCTGTGTGCACATGCTCGGGGGCTACCACTGCTGCTGCTCCTGCCACCAACACCTGCAGTGCTCCTCTCCGGAGGGCGCGCGCCAGCGCGAGCACGGGACGTCCACCACTATTTTTCCTTCCCTTGCCTGCACGTGCCCATGCTGTAGCTCTCGTACCTTAATATCAGGAAAGTAGAAAAGCGATTTGCAGTATTTGCAGTTGAGGTTTCTCTCGGGGCACTCGCGCTCACAGTGGCGTTCCTTTTCATTCAGTCTGATCACTCCCTTACATGCCTGGCACTCAACCAGCACGAACAGGCAGCTCCCTTCATGGCAGCTCTGTGACAACGAGAGCAGCACATTTCAATACGGCCGGAGAGAAGAGCGCAGGCAGAGCAGACATGCACGCACAGAGATATAGGCAAAGAAGTTGGTTTCAACTGCCCCAGCCGATCCCATCAGGTATGTACGAGCATTTCCCAAGGAAGGTCGGGAATGTGCCGCTCTGCTGGACCTGCCCACGCAAAGACAAAAGGGAAACCTGCAGTTTAATCTGTCCTTTGGGCTCTCAAGGGTCTGATGAACTTGAGGTATGGAAGAAGGGACTGTTTTCCCCCTGCTCTCTCTTCAGTGCTGCTGAAAACCATTACCCTTGCACACCGTGGTCTGCCACCACGATACGTGTGCTCCCCAGCTTCCCTCTTCAGCACCTGCCATCTTCAGCCAAATCTGTTTTTGTGGAGGGTTTTCAACTGCGTTGGGCAAACCATGAGCATCAGCTAAGGGGCAACTGAGAGAGCCAAGCAGCTGAGAAAACTGAGCTTTCAAACAGCTGCTATGAGCTGCCCCTGGCAGAGCCTGGCAGGAAGGTCACCAGTAAAAGGTTTGCCAGAGACACCAGATACAGCAGAAGCGTTGGCGTAGGCTGAGCAACTCATCTCCCCAGCAAATATCCTCCCACGGCTCCGTGAAAGTCCTTAGCCCCGCTTGAGTGCAGCAGGAGCAGCACCAGAAGGCTGGGGCTGCAAGGGAGGAGCAACTCAAGGAAGGAAAATTAACAGGAAAGCTGGTAGAAGAAAAAAAGAAAACAAACAAAAAACCCAACCCTGTGTGGAAACCCAGCACAAGAGGGAATGCTGCCAGAGCTCTGGCTGTCTGTCCATAGGCCAGACTTTAAGGTCACCAGGAGAGAAATCTGCCCCAGCATTCAGATACTTTGGAATTTCTCACTATTATCAAGTTAAGGACATTCCTTTGTTTTTCTAGTCTTTTCCTTGCTATGGCAAAATTCAAGGAGAGACCTGCTTGAGGCCTTTCCCATGCAGATACTCAGGATTATTATGCGTGCTCCTTGCACTCTTCCCTGGAGCAAGGCAACAAACAGCTGGAGGGCAGGGACTCCATTTGCAAGGAGTCAAGCAAAAAGGGGATTTTCTATGAAGGGCACATCAGCTAATGCCAAATACAAATCCTTCCCTTTGCTGAGACAGGTTGGTGACAGACAAGTTTCAAGTCCACTTGGCATTATAACTAAACATCAAAGAAATGGCCACAAAACAAAGAAGAAGATGACATCAGTAACTGCTTGAAGCTTTGAGCTTTAGTTGGGCATTCGTGGGATCCATCACAGCCTTCATTCTGCAGTCCAACACGTGGCTTTCCTGGAGGTTGCATTAACAGCAGCAGAAGTGATGCCATAAGTTTCATAAGGGTCTTGCTCCCTTGCTTCAGAACAGCCACCTTAACTTCTCAAGAATTACCTTTATTCTTTGGTTTTAACAACTGGTGTCTAAGACCAATTTCTTCAATAGACTCCATTTGGGATTTACTGTTAGGAAAAAAGCCATCTCAAAATCCTATGTTAAAGAAGTATTTGAAAGTAGTTTTAATTAAAGTCAATTTAATTTTGTAACAAGAAATTTAAAATCGCTGCATTGGAATATACTGAATCTTAGTACATAACTGTTAGGCCTGTATGGGATGTTCAAAGGAACTGCAAACTTCTGAGTCAGTTATCAGCCCCACAAGTCTTCTAGGCTGCCGTTAAGAGCTGCAGTCAGAACCCCGTGAACAAGTGACCAAGATGAAGTGACCAAGTTCATATCTAAGGCGGTCACCAGCTCAGTCACTAGGAAGTGGACACCACACTAATGCTACCAGGCACCCGTGAAGTGTTATGTGAATATGTGCAGTGGTGATTTGAATTCAATACTTACTTCTGGGAGCAAAGCACTACTAGCAGTGTGGAGAACAGCAGTATTGACTGGTGTGCTTTAAGTGTGACAAAAATACCAACTGTGTCAATCATTATCCAGGACGGAGTTATCAGGAAAATGTCCCTTTCTTAAAGGAAAGCTTTCACTAGCAGTTAGATCAGAACGGGTAAACTGTAGGCTTATACTTCAAAAATTAACTTGAGTTTGACGTCAAGGAAGGAAGTTGTTGATTATGGGCCATAGTCTGTGGCCAACTCGGACTTCACAGAAGTGAGTCAGCCCAGGCTGTGATCCAGAGGTGTCAGTGAGGACCTGACACAGGAGTGTCGTCACAGCACTAGCCTGGGACCAGCACAGGCATTCAGAAGAGGGGAGATAAGATGAAAAATCACCACTGGGACAGATGCCTTTAACACACTGGGGAAATGAAGCCTGCGGTGAGCAGCTTAATTTCAAATCTAATCTCCTTAAAGCTTGTCAGAATAATTTCAAGTGCCTGCCTTTACCTCAGCAGGCTGTTACACAAGTGAGCGCATGCGATCATGGCTTTGGCACCTGCCTGCAATCCGGCGTCCAGCAAATTCCTCACCAATAGTGAAATGTTGCCCCAAAACTCCAGCAGCTCAGCATGCAGACTAAGCTTTCAAGGGGGATTTTAAGAAGGGACACGTCACTAATCTGAACTTCAAAGGCGGTGAATTAGAGCTCCGCATTTTCAAAGGGGCAGATGCTAATGCTGGTAATTAGGCGGGCCACCACAATAACGCTGAACTGTTTTTAGAACTAAGTGCTAATGGGGACCCTCTAGAGCTGGGGCTTTCCAGCCCCCTCCCACACACATTTTGCGGCACTCCCTGCGGCTTACCTCCCACAGCGGCCTTGGACAGGAAGCAAGCTAGCATCGAGGCAGCCAGCCCCACAAACCCTGCTGCAGGGGCTACAGGGAGGCCAGCTTTTGTTTGTAGATCCCAGCTCCAGCTCAGGAAAGTAAAGACAGAGCAGATCCTTCTTTCCAAAGCAGGAACTCCTTTGGCATCCTGATGTGCAAGTGCCTCATACTGAATGTATGTTCTCAAAAGAAATCAAACTAACCTCTAGGTATAACAATGTTCAGACTGGGACTGGTTGCAAGTGGTATCTCAATGCCATACCACAACCTGGGGCCAGATCCCTCACAGAAAGGCACTAAGTGCTGCTCCTCATTTTAAGAGAAGGGTCACGGTCTCCCTGGTGTGACATCATCAAGCAAGCTTGCCATGAAGTTTAAAGCTCAGTATCTTGTGATGGCAATAGTGCCATAAGACATATGAAGCTACATTTCAAAGACACAAGCCCAATCAGGGGAAGTCGCTTCAAAGACCAGCAGCACTAAACAACATGCAAATTTTGAAGATGGAGTTTTCAGCCCAAGATGAAAGTCCCAAAACAATTAGACATTCTTAGGAGCACATCTGGAAAGAGGAAGCACAAAACGGTGAAGTGTCATGGAACAGGAGACCCTTCCAGGCCCTAGCCCCCCAATAACACATTTTTGAAGAGGGAAAGTTTTCTCTATACAAAGTGTAGGGTCCTCCGGATCATCTTGCAGAGATCTGTAAGAGCACAGGGCAGAAAGAAATTGCCCAAGTCGCTTTGTCCCCTAGTCACAGGAAGTCACTCAAGTCCAGAAGGGTCTGCAGGCACAGTCTGCACCACAGTGTAATATCACTCAGGTTCTGAGTTTTGCTTCCTGCACGATCTTTTAGGTTTTAGTTCAGGTGATTTTTTCAAAGCCAAGGTGACAACTGACTACAAACAAAGTCTGTTCTAATCAAAGTTGAAGGGGACATGATCACCACAAATGACAGTCACCTAACCTCATTAGGCTAAACTCAACCAACTTACCAGAAGGAAATAAAAACAAACAAAAAAAATCCATACATGGAAACACACTGCCTTCTCCTCTTCTCATAGCTTAAATACTGTTTTCAGGATTCCAAGGAAAGATCCAGCAAGACAATTTCACAGTGTTATTTCTCAAACCACCGAGGTGAACAGGGCATCTCTGCTTGTAACAACAAATGAAAATGCCTTTGCTCACTAAGTAGACACCTCTTGCAATCCCTCATTTCCTATTCCAATCCTATTCCTATTCCTCCAAGAGCAAAAGGGAGGGAAGATCCTTTACATTGCTAAGAACTCTCCAGGTGATTTAACAGGGAAGCTGTAAGCTGCCTCCCCAGGGGAAGCCTGCGTGACCTGCAGCTATGAAGACACTTGTCTACCCGACCAGCAGAGGCAGAACAAAATCTTGTTTGACTTGGGCAAGAGCCTTGGCTGGCAGCCACGAGCTGCCAAGCTGAGAGCAAGCAGAAGCCACGAGGCTGCGGGTACTGGGAGCACATGCCAGGCATGAGGCATACAAGAACTGAGGATATTTGATAAAACAGAAGATGGACATGAGGAACTGGAGATATGGTGATGCAAGAAACATGTTCCAGGGCTGAGGAACCAAAGTGCTTCAGACTTTTACTGCCCATACATATGTTTATATGGTTTCCCCCACATCCCTCTACCTGGGTACCACAGGACTTTGGTCTCTTCTTCTCTTGCTCTAACGGGTTAGTTTTAGGCTCTTCATCTCTTCTCAGATTTGCCACCTGAATCTAAGGCATCCTGTTCACAGCTTACTTTTGTACACGAACATTCAGTTCGCCTGATTAAGAAACCCACCTACAAAGCAGTTACCGAAAAGGAAAAGTCACCCTGCCTGACCACAAAATACTTTACTGAAACAGCTCTACGCATCAATTACTGTATCCAAAGTCAGAAAAATGCATTTATAATCCCCCACTCTAAACATTTTACTCTATACACTTCACACAGCTCTGACCAGGAGTTCAAATCAAGTGAAGATTTCACTCCTCCTGCTTTGCATGTCCCCTTGCAATGTGAACTTTGGTAAGACTGAACAGAAAGCAAAACTAAGATTTTTCTTTTAAGAATTTAAGATTGAAATACTAGAGATTTTCAACTGCAGAATATTTTTTCCCCCTCTTGTTTGTTCCTTAACAAAATTAGAGAGCCAAAAGTGACAAAAATCTCTTGATTTATAAGCAGATAGCATCTAAACACATGTGTCTCAATCCGAACACCGCACAATTTTTAAACGAGCAAACAATGAATTAACTTTTAGGGACTTTCCATGTCCTGTCAAAAATAGCACAGCAAGGGACTTTCCATGGCTGGAGTGCCGAGCGGCTCCGAATTCAGCAGCACGAGCCACGCAGCAGAGCTGTGACCCCCAAGCAACGCGCGCCTCCAGCCCACCCCGGGGAGCGCTGCTCCCCACGAGGACGCTGCGAGCAGGAGGGCTTCAGATATCATCTTCATCTGATACCTCCCTTCATCAATCCTCTGCCACACATACCAGCTCGTAAGCTTCACACCATATGAGGATGGCCGGGCCTGATTAAATTCCAAAGCTGTTTGAGCTGGGATGAGAGATAACACAAGCCAGATCCTGTCTCCTCCTACTGGTTCCCAGTCAAGAATATATTTTTCCCCCAAGAGGTCACAAAACTGCACTACCCTCATGAGTACTAGATGCCACACATACTATGTTGAATAGAGTTAAAGCTCTCTCTCGGATAAACCAGCTGGTACAGCTAAGAAATCCCTGTTATACTTTAAGTGAGGGAAAACTGCCTTAAGAGTAGCAAAAACTGTGATGGTCAAGTTCAGTGCTGCAGATCTGCAGTCTAAGGACTCTGATGTAGCACCTCTCCATGACAGACTAGTTGAGCAAAATGCCTATGAGCACATTTTGAAGATTACATGGAGAATAAGAAAGGAGGTGGTCTCATAAGTTCAGGTATTCCTAAGCAGTTCTACCTGCGATGCAGAAGCAAGCACCATACACACTTACAGCCTTGCAGGAAAGGAGGCATCCCCTAACAACTCCCAGCCCTTTGAAACTGCTAATCCAAGCACCAGCGGGGCCAAAGGCTGCATTTGGGTACTTGTAAGATCACCCAGAACCTTTGGCAGCTGATGGTTTTTGCTGAGCCTGGCAGGAATCACAGAACCACAGAGTGGTTGAGGTTGGAAGGGACCTCTAGAGATCATCTAGTCCAACTCCTCTGCTCCAGCAGGGTCACCCAGAGCATGGAGCAGAGGGTGGCATCCAGGCGGGTTTGGAAGATCTCCACAGGAGGAGACTCCACAACCTCTCTGGGTAGCCTGGGCTCTGTCACCCTCACAGGAAAGAACTTCTTCCTCACATGGAGATGGAACCTCCTCTGTTTCACTTTGTACCCATTGTCCCTTGTCCTGTCACCAGCCACCAGCAAAAAGAGTTTTT
>JAVCKT010097360.1:0-11795 GCA_032273925.1 Rhynchotus rufescens | reverse complement strand
TACACACTGATCAGGTCCCCCCTCAGCCTTCTCTTCTCCAGGCTGAACAGGCCCAGCTCTCTCAGCCTTTCCTCATACGGCAGATGTTCCAGGCCCCTGATCATCCTCGTAGCCCGGCACTGGACTCTCTCCAGCAGCTCCAGGTCCCTCTTGTACTGGGGAGCTCAGAACTGGACACAGTCTCCAGATGTGACCTTACCAGGGCTGTGTACAGGGGGACGATCACCTTAACGCACCCCAGGATCCCATTGCCCTTCTTGGCCACCAGGGCACACTGCTGCCTCATGGTCACCTTGTCATCCACCATGATGCCGGGGTCCCTCTCTGCGGGGCTGCCCTCCAGCAGGTCAACCCCTAATCTGTGCCGGTGTCCGGGGTTATTCCTCCCCAAGTGCAGGACCCTGCCCTTGTTGAACTTCTTGAGATTTCTATCTGCCCAGTTGTCCAGTCTGCACAGCTCTCAGGGCTATCAGCTACTCCTCCCAGTTTGGTATCATCAGCAAACTTGCTGAGGGATCACTCCATCCCTTCATCCAGGTTGTTAATGAATAACTTGTACAGGACCGGACTGAGGACCGACCCCTGGGGGACACCGCTAACTACACGTCTCCCACTGGACTCCGTGCCACTGACTACCACTCTCTGCACCCTGCCATCGAGCCAATTCCTAATCCACCTCCCCGTCTACTCGTCTATCCCACACCTTTGGAGCTTGCCCAGGAGGATGCTGTGAGGGACAGTGTCAAAAGCCTTGCTGAAATCCATATAGACTGGACTATACTATACTGGACTTTACTATACAGTTCTTCCTAGAGATAGCACAGTTGTTTCCTATTGCTTCAATTATGGCTTTGAAAATGCTCTTCATCCATAGCTGGAGCACAGTAAAGCAAGTGGGAGAATGTTGCATAATATAGATAAGTAATAAGAAATAAGTAAATTAATTAATTAATTAATTTAATAAGTAATATTTTTCTCCTTTAATGGAGACTTAGACTGAGATATAGAGATACCCTTGTCTCCTGGTTTTCATTTTCCTGTGTATTTTGATCAATTAATACAATCCCATGATTATAAAGGTCAAAGAGGCCAGGAAAGAGAGTGTCATATTCTTTCAGAAAACTAGGACGTCTGCATTCCCTAAAGTTACAAGCTGACTATTATTGAACTTCACTTTTCTGAGGATTAAAGAATATATTTCAATTCCAAGTATGATTATTTTTTAATGGTTAGCTTTTACCTGCTTGCTCTTTTGCCATGATTGCATTTGTGTGTGTTTATATTTGCTTGCTTGTTTAAGAACCTCTTTTCCTTATATTTGCTCTCTCAAGTATTTACTGGCAGCAGCCGTATCCTTTTCGGCCTTTGTTTCTTTTTCCCTGAGGCTAAGTATGCCAAACTTTTTTAAGGCTTGTGAGTACATGTGAATACAAATAAACGTAAACATACTTTGCTTCTCCAAGAAACTACATAATCATGTTAAGATCTCTCTCTACCTGGGCTAATAAGACCTGCTAAAAGCAGATGTGAGCTTGAGATAGCATCCCACTAGAATAGCTGTTTTGTTTCTGCTTATGACTCACATCTGACCAGTATGTCTGAATGATATTGAGTTTGCTTTTATTTTAAGAACCGGATTTAACTCGCTCTAACTTTGAGAGTGGGATGAATTTCAGATAAAACACATATATTTAATGAGTCTGGTGTATAGACTCCTGGTATTGTCAATAGCAAAACAGAAGAAGCATTTCATCCACCAGTGTCAGTGGGAGGTCTTTTATCTTGCTGAGTCCAAGCCATGAGCATATCCGGAGATGAGACAGAACCACTTAATATGAAAATCAGCCCTGTGCTTTGTATTTTTTAACAACTTATTAAAGATTCATTGAGACTGACAGTTTTTCCTTGCATGAACCATTTAGGCCTCATTCGAAATATTAATAAATTTATTCATTTCAATGAATATAACTCACGCATAATTATTGCTTACCTCATTTAAGTTCACAGCTAATCACATTTGTTACTTATCAAATTTTACACAACATCTAGAATATTGAAAATGCTAAGGTAGCCCTAAAAGTATATGTCTTCTGCTGCAAATGTAGTCTGAGATACTTCTGTAAGAAACTCAAATATTGGATTTATGGTGTTGAACAAGAATGGTGGTTGTATTTCATCTTTTTTTCTTTAATATATCATATTAGATATGTATAATCAATAATTTTAATGCTTTTTCTGACTCATTAAGAAACAAAAGATTGTGATCTTATCCAAAGAAAGTAATAGATAAGTATTAGTGTTTTAGATCACTAAAAATCAGAAAATTTCGATCAGAAATTTTAAATTGAAGAATGTTTTACTACGCAAATCCATAAACCTGAACAACTAACTATTTATATCCACAAAGCTATTCTTGTCATTATTATGACAATACCTCTATGCAGAGCAGGTACTCCAGAGATGTGTATCTCTCCATCAGGGAGTTCACACCTAAAATCAACAGAATACAGATAGTTGAACCAAGTAACCTATTTGCACAATCTACAGTATATAAATATTACTACTGATAATAAATTGAACATTTCTCAATGTTCACTCAGATATGTCATGGGTTATATAAATATTAGTGGAAGAGTTTATTGGATATTATTTGGATATTACAAAACATATTTTTTGTGGTCATATTTTTTAAAGTCAGCATTACTCTAAAGAGCTGGTTTTTTTTTTTTATTTTTTTTTTTAATCTACAGCTAGTGTAAAAAGAGATGGGAGATTAAGATTTAAAATGAAGACAAAGAACAGGGACAAAGAACAGGGACAAATGAGGGAGTAGAATTTCCTACTTGATTTCCAGGAATCTATTTTAATGACAAAATGAGAGATAAGAGATGTTCCTGAAAGAGGCATTTTCATTATCAGCAAGATGCAGTCTTTTTGCATGTTTAGAGTCTGTCATTCTCTCATTTAACACTAAGAATTAATCTTCTGTAATATAAATATCTATAAATGTAAGACTTGATTCTAGCCAAATTACATTACAAATGTCCACAGAGCTAAATAAGGGCTAGGGACAGAGTCCTAATCATGGGGTCAAATTATACATGCCGCTCAGTAATTATTGGTGAAATTGGCTATATCTGTACTTTGTCATATCTATTACAATATCTGCTCATGGCCTTTTTGGGGCGAGTGATGTCTTGAGGTAGAATTATTATTTTGTATGTTTTTTTTTCCAAACTAGATTTAATGAAGCCATCTGCCAAATGGATAAGCATATTTGTGGCACAAAACTGTAGGTGCATACTGGAATATCTGTAGAGTAGCATATATGTGGCCATATGAGGTACAGAAACCTGCTCAAAAGATGGAACAGCACACATTAACTGAAGAGTTTTGTAGGATGGAGTAAGCTAGTGCTGCTTCAGTCTCATCCACACCGTGTTTTAGGAGGAGCCCCACGAATGAGTTACTTCAGTATTACTCCTACTTACTACAAGTTGCTTCTTAGTTCTCTTGTATTAGTTTTCTTGTATTTTTTTTCTGATATTTTTCAGTATCTAAAGGAATGGGATTTAAAATAACTTCAGTTTCCTTCTGTATCTCTTGGAATGACTTGCACCTTTAGGATGCTTAAAAAGCAACATTCATTAATTTCATTTTGAAACTCTAAAGTCCTCAACTAATCAAAACGAACTTACTTATTCTAGCAAAAACAACTTTGTAAGAATAAGGTTGATTGATCTATTGATCTATAGCTAAACAGTCTTTTCAAACTAATAATGATTAATATTGTGGCTAAAATTCTGATATAATTTTTTTTCTGAAAAAAAAATCAATCTCATATTCCATGTATTGATTATATATCTGTATATTAATGCTCAGATGTGTGCTCACTTTTGTATCTGATATCATGCTCTTCTCTGTTATGTTTATGTAAGTGGCTTACTAAGGTAATAAATAAAAATTTTCATTGCTAAACCTTTCTTTTTTCTGAATTTAACTGACAGCAGATGAGTGAGCTAAAATTGAAAAAACATTTTTCATGTACTAAATAGCTGTGACTTTCAACTTTCATATAGGACAAAAAAAGTTTCATAATGTTCATAAATTTTTGCAGTTAAAATGAACATTTAATTACAAAATCTCCAATAACACAAATAAAAAATATCCAAAACAATTCATTGATAAAAATTACCTACAATCTTCTAATTTTCAGGAAACAGCAGTGCAATGCAATGGGGAAAAAAAAAAAAAAAAAAATTAATCCTGTCAGCTGTAGCTTACCATGCCAATGCATTCAAACCATAACTGAGCATTCTTTTATTTATGTTTAGTACTATGATACAATAATAAATGTATACATATGAAGAATTAAAACTATTTATTAACACTGCATTGCCTGAAGTGAAGCTTATGTGATTAGCTTTGACTAGACATATAATATTCATCTGATATAAGTTAACAGAGCTGATTCGCATTCCCAGAGTGTATTAATAATCTACTGGATTATGAAAAAAAATGTTTATATTAATTACTGAAAATCAGCAGGGAACCTCTATGAAAATGGAATATAATTATATTTTAATTACAGTACACTTCCTCAAGAATACTAGTTTTGATGAACAAAAACATACAGAAAAATTCAATCAAGGTGAATCTAAATCATATTGAGTATTCTGTCTTTGTAAAATATTCAACCTGGAAAAATACAGCTTTCTCAGATGCATCTCAAAATTGGAAATAAATAGAGTTAATTTGAATTAAAAATAAAATATTATTTGAAGAGAATGGATTGCTTTCAACTACTTCTTAACAATCAAATAAAATGTGAAACATCAGTTTTTCTCCTGTCAGATACAGCTCTTGTGTTAGAACACACTTTGCAGTATTTTCATTTGCTATCTGAAGATGCAGAAGGGTTAACAAATACATCAGTGTGACACTAGTGCCACCTATTTATACTTAATTTGCCCGCCCCCCCCCCCCAAAAAAAAAAAAAACCCACTAATTGCTAAGATATGCAGATGGCTGAGGTTTAATAGATCAGATGATGAGAACCTGCTAGGTATGGCAGGCTGGACCTGAGAAATGGCAGAATGAGAAAATAATCGAAGTTAAAGATGGCAGCTGTGAGGGCTGGGTGAGTGGCACAGCCAGTTCAGGGGAGGTATGTGTGAGAGATATCTGAGCCTGGACAGGAGCCCTGAGGTCCTAGTGAGGAGATGAACCTCACAAGACCATAAGCACCTTGGGAACTCCACCAGGGGTACTAAGCCTGAGATGGCCTAGAAAATCGTATTAGACATATCAAATATGAGTATGGATGTAGCAAAACTGAAACCTATAAGAGTAACTATGAGCAGACTGCTTAACCAGGAGATGGAAAAGGCAAGGAAGGGGAAAGGTCAAGGTATGGGAAAATGGAGAGAAGAGCAATTGAAAGTGGCTGGTCATCTTTCAGTGTACCTTCCTAACTGAACCCTGACTCTGATTAATGAGGTCTGTCTCATGTTTTTTTGGTGGAATCTCATTCACTGTATGTGTGTTTGTGGTGAGAGGTCAAGGTGCCACAAACTGGAAATGACAGGTTTTTGGGGCTGACTACTGGAGGGACCTCTGTGTGTATGTGTAGTTTGAAGCAAACAGCAAGCTGGATAGGCTGACAAGTAGGAGATCCACATCTGGAAGGGCCCAAGAACTAGGCACATGACTGCGTAGGTGATCCAGGATCTCAACTTTAAATGGACTTAACGAATTTTGTGTTAATGTTTCAGGGACCTATACTGAGGTGTGCTTTTGACTCTAGAGAATTGGGAGCAAAGGGTGTAAGTCCAACAGCGAACATCAGTCTGCATCAGCTGGAGAAGAGCAACAAGCCTGGGCAGCCTGTGTTTATGATTATGTGAGAGCTGTTGATGTGGAAAAATTGCTTGAAAGGAGGAACTTAAGAAAAACTAGGGCATAGTAGAAGTTTTGGCATTACAGAAGCTTGCTTGCAATGAGACACTTCCAGGATGGTCAGTACTTCAGATGAAAGTTGCCACTTCCAGGATGGTCAGTACACAGGGACTCTGTTCCTCTGCAGTTCCCTAGACAACAAAATCTGCCCTCCTTGCAGCTGCAAAGAGGAATAACAGAGGATGGGGCAGACTGAAGACGTCATGGCCAAACTCTGTTGCAGCCCCAGTGCTGTGACGATGATAAGCTGCACAGCAGCTGCCTAATGGGAGATATACAATAAGATGTTCAGTGCTGAGCCAGCAAGGATAGAAAATCACTCCTTTCAAAGGAACTTTGCTTGAACTTTGCTCATTATAAGCTCATTATAATGCCAAAACATACCTTCATCCCAAAAGTTACGCACCTCCGAGGTACAGCCACTCCTCACTGAGCATGCACTCTACATTTTTAACTGGCTGTACCTTTAAATGAAAGCGAGAGACTTTTTCACCAATGAAAATAGCAGATATGACTATAGTCACTCAAACATTTAGATGGCTAAATGTAAAGAAAAACTATAAAAAGTGAACTAAGGAGGAAAGAAGGGAGAAGGGAAGATTCCATCGTAAATTTTGGATCAGTCAGTGACCTGAATGCCTTTCCTCCCATCGAGTCAGGACTCCACCTGAGGAGACTCGAGACTGAGAGCCCTCTCTCATCTTCTGGCATGAACAATGACTGTACATTTGTATGCCAGAGCTAGCTAAAAAATCTTATGCTGTAGTAGAGAATTTCATGTACTGACATTTGAAACCTGCTTTGTAAACATTGCATTTGAATGAATCGTGCTATTCATGAAATAGATTACTTGCTAGAAAGGTGATTGGACCTACAGTTGACAGACTGTGAATCCGATACTGCCAGAGTGAGGCATATAGCTACCAGAGTATTTGATATCTCCTCTCCCCCTCCCACTCCCTCTCCATGGCTTTCAAACTGCAACATTTATAAACTGGTGTAGTCAGTGGGATGTCGATACAGAAATTCCTATGGAGACAGAAATTTGGCGAGGATTGGGCCAGAGATAATCAGTCAGATCAGTCAGATGAAAAAGTTTTGCATAGAATAGAGGAATACCTTGTGAAATTTAAGGATGGGAAACAAAGGAGTGTTTTTTTTTGCCATTCTGGGCAGTTGCTTAATTCAGATGCAGAAGGACTATAAAACATGAGTTCCATGCCACTACTATGTCAACCTACATGTGGGAAGAAAAGCAGTCCAGTTTGGTAGTAAAAATAGAGAGTATTAAGTTCTAATCCTGACTTTCATTTATACAGATATTTGCGTATATACAAAAATATATTGGCAAAGGAAATAAAAAATTTGATAAATAAAATTTGTTTCTTAATAAAACAACCTTGAAAAGTTTCCTCCACATTTTGCTTTTCAGAATCATCTGAAATTCCTAAGTACCAAAGCTTATTATAAAATTCTATAACCTGTAATATTTTCATTCCTAGTTTGTGATGTATTCAGCATAGCGTGAGTTGCCAAAGAAAGTTCATCAGGTTGCATTCTACTGTACATTAAAAATACAAAACTGAATCTGCATTAATTAAAAATGCCTTTCATTTTCATCCAATTTCCTCGCTATCTGATAACTATGGCTTGCCTCTTTCTTCATCTCTGGAATATGATAAGAAGATACTGGAAAACGGATATTACACCAAACATGACATCTCATATGAAGAAAAGGAAAAGAATACCTGATTCAAGGAGTGGAGGTGGAGGAAAGGACACAGGGAAACAGTGATGTCCTTATAGAGGTTATTTAAGATAATGAGAGAAGTGAGTTCAGTAAAACTGAACTGTGGATTTATGAATCCTTGTGTTGTTAAGAATAATGGGCTTCAGACTTAAATGCCAAGGATTTACAAAGCAGTACTGGTATTTGAAATATTATTATGTGAGCTTAAAGAGAGACTATAGATCCATTCACTGATTTTGATTATGATTTTTTTGAAAAGGTGTGGATTTTGCTTTCCATTTCTTCATGTCTCATAGAAAAAACTATTTTAGTAACTTTTGATCCTGTTATGGGTCTGTTACAGAGTGACACCTAAAGAACAGGAAAGTGACTGTGAGGTATCAGCATGGATTAATACCAGGTTGCTTGACCAACCTCTTAGCTTTCTATGATGAGATGAGTGGTTTGGGGGATAGAGTGCAGTGGATGTTGTTTGCCTTGACTTTAATAAGAGTTTTGATATTGTCTCTCATAAAATCTTCATTGACAAGCTGATGAAGTACAGACAAGTGGGCAGTGAGATAGATGGAATTTGATTGAAGTTTCAGACTTAGGGAGTTGTAATCAGTCACACAAAGTCCAAGCTGAGGGCCCATCACTAATGGTCTTCCCTAATGGCTAACACTTGGGCCTGTTAATGATCTGGGTAGTGGGACCGAATGAACTTCCAGCAAATCTGCAGACTATACAAAATGAGGGAAATTTTCCGATATGCCAGATAGTTGTGCTGCTATTCAGAGATACCTTGATAAACTTAAGAAACAGGTCAGGAACCTCATTGAGTTCAATAAAAGAAAGTGTCAACACTTTCATCTGGGAAGGTGTAACCCAATGCACCAGCACAGACTGGAGACCAACCAAGTGTAGAGCAGCTTTACAGAGAAAGGTATGGGATTCCTGGTGGACAACAGGGTTTAAAGAGGACAGAGACAGACTCTTTTTTGTGGTGTCCACTTACAGAACACTGAGAAGGGCACTGAAGAGGTAACAGGCACAAACTTAAATACAGAAAGTTCCACTTGAAAATAGAAATGCACTTCTTTAGCATTATGTTGGCAGAACATGGGGCCATGTTGCTCAGAGAGATTGTAGAAGTATACCTTGGAGGTATTCAAACCTCAGCAGGACATGGCCCTGGGCAGCCTTCTCTAGCTGATCTTGCTCTATCGGGTGTTTGAACAAGAGGTCCTTTCTAAACTCAGCTACTCTGTGTTGCTGCAATTCTAAGTGCAAGCTTGCAGGTCCTAAGCAGCAGTGCCACTGCATGGCCACGAGTCTCACTGATCCGGACCATAACTTGTGGGCTGTCTGCTTGGGCTAGGCTTGACCGTGCCCCATCACCACAGAAGTACTTGATGTCAAAGACTAGGGGCTGCCCCCTCTATTGCCCCTGACTCAACTGACATGCTCTCTTCCGGAAATCTACTGGTGGGCAGTAAGGTGAGGTCTTGCCTTGCTGGCCCAGGGATCCTTCTTGGCTCACCATCCCATAGCCAGCAATCAACCATCACTGCTCCCTGAAACTCATGTGGAGCTGGCAGGCAAAACAGAGAACATGCAAGAGGTCTTGATCTTCTAGAGAAGCAGCTGTAGGACAGGTAAGATTCCAAAGGATACTTGAGATGTCACTCAATCTTGTGGTCAACATTAGTTATGCTGCTTCCTCAACCTGACTGACTTCCCACACAGAGTCCTGTTCAGGTGTTAATCACCTGTGCAATTATCTGATTGTAGGGTTTGCTTTGCTAGATATCTCTCTCCTCTATCCATTGAACATTAACAATATAACTTCATCCTCCTGGGGGTTTTTCTGATGAACTTTGGAAAGAGAGATAATAACTGCACAATAATTGAGGACTAACTAAGCTGGCTTCAGCAAAAATTCAGCTGATTCATAAACATGACTATATATATCAACCATCTTATCGCATAAATAGGGGGACAGCCCCAGGATCTGGTAAACTCTCCTTGTAAGGCAATAAACTGCCCACTAGCACCTCCCCTTGCACAGGGACTTCTCTCAAAGTTATTCCTCAAGGCTGAGAGATCCCTTACCAGTGAAAGATCTATAAACATAAATGAACATAGCATAAAAGAACTTTCTAATACTTTGTAAATTTTGCTTAACTGTAACCAGGATTGACTGTGCACATAATCCCTTAGATAAACTGTTTACAATGTATGGACTTAAGGTTGGGTTTGGCTGTAGCCAGGCCCCTCCAAGAAAGAGTTTGGAAAGCATTAGAAAGCAAGGTGGTCCAATGTGAAGTCTTCCACACACACAATGAGAGGGTCTTCCTGGTAATTTTTTATAATCTTGTCCTCTATGCAGTAAATAAGAGTGACCTTGCCATAAAATCTCATTAAAACCACTTTCCATGTCAATAACTATCTATTTTGTAAGAGTGAAGTGCATTGAATGACTCACTATTCTCCCCACTCATTCCATGACAAGGTAGACAACAGAATTCTATCCCATGTAGGAACCTTCCACTCTCATGGAAGGTTAGTATCAGATGTACTCCATTTGATATGAGGATGTTTTATCAGAACCTTGAGGTGACTGAGGTTAAAACAGATTGTTCCACACCTCTTCTCCTAAATTCCCTACCTGTAAGTGAGTGTAATCATATGTGTAAGGATTTGATAGAGTGGATGCACTCTATCCACTGCAGATCTATTGCTGCAGATCTCAGCCGTGCACAAAACTCAACAAGTTTGCCTTGTCAATGGAAATACAAGTAAAATGTGATACTAGCTATAAAGTTCATACCTAACCATACTTCCTTGAGTACTTTTGTTCATAGGAACTATCAGTCTTTAACCAAAATAAATGGCTTTTGCACATGACAACATGAACATTACTTTGGTGCTGTATGAAATGTTGGTCACTATTAAATAAGTCGTCTGATTCATATTACTATGGAAATTCACTGAGTTTCAATCTACATTGGTAAAATCAGAAAATCATAGATATTTCTCCTAGCTTGCAGGCTGCATAGATCATGAACAGAGACAGCTGAGACAGCACTTATTTCTAAGGGAGTCTTATGAAAGGAATTTAACGACTTGATTGATAACTACACTGTGATCTGGAATAAACTTCAAAAACTTCAACTAGGAATCAACTCAAAAGGGAGTACCTTTTTTTTTGAAAAGTCTCTAGGAGTGGTAATTGATAGGGCTCTGGTTATGACAAAACTGACCTACATAAATCTTATAAGATTTATGCTCATATTCTTCTCATCATCTTTCAATAAGTAAATGTGCAATGAGTTTAGTTAGGCTAGTCAAGTAGGCTCCATTTTTCCTCTTTGCTACCTCTTTGCTCTTTGCTTTTTGCTACCTCTTTGAAGAAACCTGTATTCCTCCCATAGGCTGCTCTCTCAAAATGCCCTTTTCAGGTGTCTGTGTTATTGCACTGATTTTTTTCTTTTTTTCTGCTCCGAGACATGTATTTAAAGGTACAAGAATACTACCTCAGTACAACTTTTATCATATTGCCACGTAATTTATTTTCTTCATTGACATTTCCTTGGCCTCCTAATTAAAAGGTGACATCCTGATCCAAAGATCTATGACAGTAGAATTATAGAATCATAGATTCAGTTCATAGAATCATTAAGAATGGAAGGGACCTTTACAGATCAGTCCAACCTGTCTGCACATGCATGTTACACAGGATTGCACCCAAGCAGGTTTTGAAGATCTCGAGAGAAGGAGATTCCACAACCTCTCTGGGCAACCTGTTCCAGTGCTCTTTCACCCACACTGTCAATAATTTTTTTCCTTAAGATCCTGCGGAACTTCTGGTGCTTCAGTTTGTGTCTATTTCCTTCTCCCTCCCTTGAGGTATTTCCCAGAATCACAGAATCACAGAATGTTCAAGGTTGGAAGGGACCCATAGAGATCATCTAGTCCAACCTTCCTGCTTAAGTAGGGACACCTACAGCATGTGGCACAGGGTGACGTCCAGATGGGTTTTGAAGACCTCCAGAGAAGGAGACTCCACAACCTCCCTGGGCAGCCTGTTCCACTGCTCTGTCAC
>JAVCKT010097358.1:0-11797 GCA_032273925.1 Rhynchotus rufescens | reverse complement strand
GCAGCCCCACGGGGGCCCGGCGGGCGCAGCCGAGCCCCGCGTGGCGGCCTCGTCCCCGCGCGCCCCGCGCCCCGGCACATCCCGCGGGAGCGGAGGCGCCGCGCGAGGCGCGGAGCTGCCTCACGGACGCGGCGCCCGGTGCCCCCGCCGCGGTGTTTCCCGCCCTCGCAGCGGCTCGGGACGCGCTGCACCCCCCGGCTTCTGCGCGGCCAGCTGCGTGTTCCTCTTTCCGGGAATGTCCGGAGCCCCAAAACACGGAGCATTCAGGGCCACAAAGCCTTGTTGCGGGTGGCTTTGCTGGGGATGGCTGTGCTGGAGGAGCCGCGCTCCCTCCGAGGGTCCCCTCTGCGAGCTCCTCTCCTGCCCCAAGCCAACACAGACCTGCCGTGTTTGCTCCCTGCCCCGTTGAGGGCTCTCGTGCTCAAATGTACACAGAGATTCTGGCTGGTTTTAGTGGTGTGTGTATCGTAGTGTAGTCCTGCAGTAGCTTCAAGTAGAGTTTCTGCTCTCGGTTGGTTGTAATAAGGTATTAGGTAGAAAAAGCAATAAGGATAGGTCATTTTAAAGGGTCTAAGATTAGCATAGAGCAACTGAAACAAGAATATTCTCTTGGTCTGGTGATATTGCCACTTAATTTTTAGTTAACGGAGATATCGGATTCTAGGCTGATCCAGTGAAGGACAAACAACATTGTTTGGATCTTTTTACATGGCCCAAAACCCCAGTCTGTTTATTTTTATTTTAATTCTTTTCCTTTATGGAGTTAAATATATGATGTGGGCAGCAAAGCACTTCAAAGTTTTCTGCCTTACTGTACCATTTCTTTGAAATGTTATCTAGATAAATCCCTCAGCTCACATTTCCCAGGTGTTTTATCAGCCCAAGACAAAGAGCAGTTTGCTGACGTGAGCTCTGGTGAGCACCGATAAGGATCTGTCTTCTACCTTTCTTTTGGAGAAGAAGAAGGTGTTATCTTATTAAAATTTGATGGTGGAAATGCACCTTCAGCGCGAAATACTCCCTCATGTATCTTGTTCTACAATGAGCAAACCTCTGCCCAGGATCTTCTGGATCTTTTTTTTCCTGGATTGTACTTCTCCTTGTAACTGGTAAATTACCAACTCCGATTTATTTATTTATTTATTCCCTTTTCCCTCCGTTTTCTGTGACAGTACAAATTATGTGACTGTCTCAGGCAGGCTACAACTGCACCTTTTGCCTCGGGCTCAAGGGGAGGGTTAAATGCAGCTTCCCTTAGTGAAGACCTGTGAATCCAAGAGAACTTGGGCCTCAGCCTGGGCTCCGGTGTGTAGTTGCTACCCCAGGAATTCGTCAGCTGAGCTGGGGCCACGCAGCACTGCCCAAACCGTACCAGGATGTCACTTAGTGTGGCCTAATCTAGGACTTCTCCTAAAGATACCTGGAACTTGTTTGCTCTTCCATGTGGATGGGGAGAGGGAGAAGAAACTTGAGCTTCGTGGTGAAAGCCCTGCAATGAAAGCTTTCTTCTGGCCTTTGTCATTGAAAAATGCTGATAGAGCCAGCGAGTTTTTTAAGTTTCTGGCTCAGGTGCGTGTTGGCATAGCTATTTTTATTCTGCAAAGAGTCTGTTGCACTGAATAGTAGGGTAGGTGATGTACAGCTAACATTTCATTTTAGGTATAAAATAAAAATAGAAAACAGACCTTTGTGCCCTTTTGTTCTTAGTGCAAAGGAGGAGAACGTTTTCAGAAGATGAAGGCATAAGTTTGAAAATTTTTAAGGTATCTTTCACTAAAATACTTTTTTTCTGTGCCTTGATCTTGCAAATTGAAGCTGGTATTGCCAACTGGTACCAGTTCCAGAAACATGTGATGCTACTAATGTAAACAAATCTCCATTGCTCAGAAGGGAAAAACAGTGTAAGAAATGTTATGCTTGTACTAACTGGCTTCAAAACCATCCCATTTAGTTGTATTTTTAGTGGTATTTACTGAAAGGGAAGAAAAAAACGGATGTTATAGGCTGAGTTACATGCTTAATCATAGCCCTAAATGATTAGTCACAAGGAACGTATTATTTGTTTCAACTGAACTTATTTTAGCTAAAATGATCTGAGAAGCCACCATTTGGAGCACGTACAATTTAATGCAGCTTGCAAGGAGGATACTGCCTCTTACCATATAAATCATTTGTCGTTATTCCTTTCACACATAGTTGCATGCTTTTCCTTGGGAAAGAGGGAGGATGCAGTATGATAACTGTCTGGCGTATTAAATAGTTTTAAAGCCACTTAAGGGAAATATCAGAGTAGAAAACAATCATTTCTACACACTTCAAGAGTTGGTTTGCCATTTATCAAAGAAGATTTACAGCATCCTGAATTAGTGTTATTTTTCAGTGCTGTTGGCCCAAATAAAGCTGAACTAATGATAACTTGCAACCAACTATATATACACTTTATTCAGGAAAGTAAACTGTGTCATGTAGTGTCTAGTACTTAAATTAGTATTAAAATGAATAAAAGTGATATTAAAGCACTCGAGTAATGTATTTGACAGCAGCCTAAAAGTACTGGTGTCTCTTCCACTGTGAAAATGGTTTTCTTGTGTGTGTTTTTTTTTTTCTTTCTTAGCCAGTGTTTGATACATATTTATGTGGCAGTGAATAATGGTGATTTCCAATGGGATATGCATTTGGGGATGGTTGTGGAAAGCTTGACCAAGCGCCTGAAATTCTTAGCACTCCTTGAAACTTTCTATATTCTTCTTAATACGTTCCTATATACATTCTTAATTAAAAGCAGGCATATTGGTTTTGGCAGATAGAGCCTTCTTCAGAGTTCTGCTATAGAACTTTCTTGGTGCTGGAGAGAATCTTTCAGCATATTTCACTGTTTATTGCTAAAATCTTGGCAGTCTTCATATTGACAAGTCTTAAGTGACACGGACAAACTCATAGAAATGATCCATTAGAGTTTGACTTTCTCAGTTTAAGCATAGCCTATTTCCCCCCCACCCCTTAATTGTTTGTTGAGTTGCCAAGTTGTACTAAGCTTAGTGTTTCTTCTATTTAGCAGACCAAATGATGCTGAGGTTTGAGAATGGGCATTTATTCAAATAACATCTGTTACACAGTTCAGAATGTTTCTCTCTCTTTCTTTGCAAACAGCAATCTGCTCCCTTTCAGTTTGCTTTTCTCTGAAAAAAAGAGAAGCAAACGGCTGACAAGCATCTTTTGTGTGCCGTCCCTGAAGGAGTATGAGCTTTTCTGGAAAAATGAAAAAGTTAACTTTTCCATAGACACGATTCCTGTTACAAATTTATCTGGGTAACTTTACTTCCTTAATGTTCTGTCTTTTTTTCCTTAAGACCAAAAATACCTTTCTGTCCCAAAAACGACAGAATTAGGCAAGACTACTTTTTTATCTTCATTCACCCGTATGAAATGGGCAATCGCACATCCACGCTGGAAATGAACTTCTTGTATCAGTGTAGCTGTTGGAAGTTATTGTCATCACATTATTTTTATGATCTGTAAAGGCCAGGTGCATTACAGAAGGGGAGGAAGCCGTGACGCTGAATTTGACTGTAACTGAAACTTTTCTTCAAAAATTAAATATTAAAATTAACACCTATAGTATATTTCCCCCCTCCACATACACAGCTGCTGCTGCCCTTCTTTATAACTTTATACAAGACTTTAGTCTGAAAAACTTGTCATATTCTCCAGAGATTTTGATGCTGTGGTAGATGTTACTGTGATCTACAGCCAAGCTCAAAGACAAGGAGCTGGTTGTTTCAAAGCCATGGAAGAAAATCTGTCTGATCTAGAAATAGAAACCAGACTGCTGGTATAATGATAAAATACTCCTGTTTCATAGCGGATAACATCTTTTACCAATTCCAATTTACTTAGTAGAAAGGTATGATTCTTAGGGATGATCAATCCCTCTTTAGAGATGTTTTTGGTGGTGATCGTTTTACAAATGCAGTGATATAAATAAGACTAATCATTTTGAAAAGGAGAGTAAAGTTTCTAAGGTCGAAATGATTTACAGTATTCCACTGCTGCCAGAAATGTATTCTTTTGAACCCCAAATACTGCACCTTGGTCCCCTGTAGCTTTGGAAAATTAAAATTATTTCTGTTAACCGCTTGAAATGTGTCATGTGAAAACTATTGTGAGGTATTTCCCTTGCCAATAGCCTTTCCTTCACCGAATCATCAAAAACTTGCCATGAACATTAGAGGTATAGAAGTAGAGAAGCTTCTCAAAGATATGCTGGAAAAAAATGCTTTGCAATAAAAACTGTTAGGTATTTGGAGTATCATGATGTTATCAGCACATCTCTGTGTCACATCAGGTCATGCTGATGTCCTGACAGGAATCTTCTAGCATTTTCCTAATCTGAAGCTACTGTTCCTACCTAGAATTTCTTTCTTGTTTGTTTGTTTTGCCAGAAAATCTGTCACAGGAAACAAAACCATTTCCAGAAAGCTAGAATAAGAATGTAGAACATTATTCTTTTTTTTTTTTCTGTTTTTTCTTCTCTCCATGCATCCAGATAAAGGACTAAAGGCTCTGTTCTGTCCCAGTGTCCCCAGCACTTTTCTCATGTGATTCAAATACCTAACCCTGGGGTTCCACCCTGAAGGAGGTAAATGCTCCTCTCTTAGTAATACCAGGTTGCTGAGCAGAAATTTGCATGCAGTTCTGCCTCTTCTGTCTGGCAGGTCTAGAGGATTTCAGACAGTGTTGAGTGCACTGGTGATGTGCCTGGTTGTAATAAAAACAAAAACCACAAGCTAAGAAGGAGCACCAAATTCTAACCAGCAGCCAACCTTGAAGTCTTCTGCAAGGGTCAGAGTTCCTCTTTCTTTTTTTTTTTTTTGTTGATGGCTTCAAAGTAACAGCTCTCTGGTTTATACCATCAAGTAGTGTGACTGGGAGAAGTGGTTGGACAGCTACGTAAGAGGTTTGCCTGAATCGTGTTGTCACTGGATAGTGGACAGTATAACCTGAAACTGAACTTAAACCAAGTTGAAGCTACCATGGTACTGTGCAATGGATGAATCTTCTCTTTCCCTGCACTGCAGTCCTGCTACATCCATAATATCTAGCAATTATAAGGTCTGTTAGATCAATCCTAATCTGACTGAAGAACTAACTTATTGTTAGATGAGCTGTGATGTCTAGACATGAAATAAGGGGTTGGGGAAGGGGCGGGACTGTCTCTTCTCGTAGCAGTCTACAATTAAATTAGTTTCATGACTAGTTTCAGGAGTCCCTGGAAGGCACTTCCCTTGCCTGCCCTTGGTAGTAAGGCTGGCTCATGGAGCATCTCTTCCCATCGGCACTGTTCCTGGAGCTGTACTGATACCCCTGCAATCCTTCTGGAGCAGGGAATCCCAGGGCAGTAAGCACCTGGGGGCAGGGGCACCTGTGTGCTTGTCCTCTTCTGTTTTTTGGTGTGATGTCTTCAGGAATGTTGCCAGACTGGGTGGTTAGCAGGGTGGACAGAGCAAGCGCTCTCCACCTCCCTGCTCCCAAAATCCACTGAATAAAATGACCTGATGTTAAGAGTGCCTTAGTCATCAGAAGATAAGAACAGATTTGTCTTGTAGCTGTGCTAGAAACAGGATTTGAGGCTCTTTGGCTAAGCTAGTGTGTCTTTTTCATGTAATTTTTTTGCATGAACTGAAGGTCTGATAGGGTATTTTGAATGAATTTACGATTTGGGAGAACTCATTCACTTGGCTTATAAATTTTGCTTTGAACACGAGTGTTTGTGCCTCGGTGACTGGGAACTGCTGGCCTGGCTCCTCAAGGAGTGAATTGTACAGCCTTTATCTTTCCCTGTCCCCTTCTTTCCTGAGAGGAATTTAGGGTACTGTGTTTCTTTCTTTTCTCAGTGGACTTAATGCTGCTAAGGACTTTGCTGCTGCTGTTAATACAGGAGCTTAGTTGATGAATTTTTAAATGGAGAAAAAGGAAGAATAGGTCAGCACTGATTGCTTACTCTGGCCCTCGCTTTTTTGGGAAGAGCTGTATTGGAGACAAACTACTTTATAATGAAATATTAGCTACTGAATTAGTCATTAAAAAAACACACACACACAAAGCCCAGTTAAGTCATGCACTTTTTACAATGCTATTCTGCCAAATTCTCTGCTCTTAAAACTGCACATTGCTGTTTGTAAAAGGACTTCCCTTACTGCGGAAGGAGAATTTCCACGTGTGCTGGAGATGGTGGTTGTTGTTGAAGGGCTGCATGCACCCTTGGTTATACACGCTGATAGCCCTGCCTTTGTAACAGAGAAGTATCTGACTTTCATTGTATGTACCACTAACTTTAGAGCATGTTTGTAATGGTTATAGATAACATGTTCAATTAACATCATTAACTGACCAAATGCCGTTTTGTAGACTAACTTTATATGTTTGTTTATGCAATACACCTGTTGATAGCCTAGGGTTGGTCATTTGCCCGGGAAATTCATTGCTTTAAATCACTTCTGTTTTGTTTTTCCCAGAAAACCTACTGTGCCAAAATAAGTTGGTTCCATTGCAATGAAAAATTAATCTAAGGGTTTAAGGAGAAAGTTGATGTTTGTTACATCTGTTTAAATCCTAAAATCTGATGTGGATGTGCAATTAATATCCAGGAAGTAGGTGTGTTACCTTATCTGTTGGAGCATAACTGCATTTTGAATGCAAGCATGAATACGACACCAGGGCCAGCCCAAATTTTAGTGTCCCTCCTTCCATGTTTCCTCTCCTTATATTGCCCATATGATATTCCCTTGTCTCAGTTTCCTTTTATCATGGTCTGGCCGTTGAGATTACCCTCTGGTTGCATTATAAGGGCTGCACAGGCTGCGTGCAGATAAAAAAGATCGTTTGTAATCACATGAGTCACTAACATCCATGACTAACCTACATAGCAGCAATGCTGATTCTATTCCAAGCTGTAAGATAAGCATTTTGAATAACTAGGGGTCTGCTACAAGCTAATGAGCCCAGTACAAACTTTCAAAATCAGCTCTAAGACTGATACCAATGCGCTATAAATATACCTGGGGTTTTGTCCTGTTCCCCAAAGCTGCAGGGTCTAAAGGAAGCCTCACGAAGGTGCAGTCAGCCTAAGTTAGTGCTGAGGTTTAGTTTTGAGCAGTGCTCTGCTTGCTTGCCAAAGAGATTCCAAATGCTAAGAAAGCAGTTGGGTTTGTTGATGAACTGCTGTGTTTTTTTCCCTCTGCAGTGGTTTGAAATAGCAGTCACTTGAAGTAGGAGCTTGGAAAACAAGACTTCATTATTTAATCTTGTTATGAAAAGGTTTTTAGAGCGCAGTTCATAAGTTTAGGAGTTCTTCTGTAAATGCTCCTGTCACTTCTCTGGAATGTTAAGTATTACAACGGTTAAACACTGTTCACAGCAGTTAAAGCTCTAAAAGTTTTCTCCAAACAAGGAGTAGAGAAAATTGTGTGTAATGGCCAGTTCTTGCATAAAGTTCTGTTCTTCTGTTCCCTTTCAAAGAGAAGTAGAAAAACCAAGGGTAAAATAGTCAGGAATATGGCTAATGTAACTTGAATTCCTGTTTTTGTAATTCTGCAATTCTAATAGAAAATTATTAAGAAAGTAATAGGAAAATCCTTTTCTTCATGAAGACTTACCTATGGCAGTTATTCCAAAGCTGTAGGGCTGATAAATCATTGACACTTTGATGTTTTTGTCATGGCTTGTCAACATAAGAATGTAACGAACTGCGCTCATTAGACTAAGGATCCATCTTACCTGGTCCCAGCCTTGATTGTGCACAAATCTTTAGAGAAAAGTAAGAATCTTCCCTGACTGCTCTGCAGGCCTTATGGGTTGGGGCTGTTCTGAGCCCTCTCTGCTTTAGTGACTTAACATTGTTCAGGGATTGCTCTTCCTCATGCCTGTCCAGTCTCCCGTTTCACCCAGACTTCTTGTATCTACAACACTTCACTGAAGTACAGAATATACTGCCTACTGAGTAGAAAATGAGGCTTCTTCATAGGCCTTTCTCATGTCTTCTCCTTGTAATGTTCTACGGAACCATTGCATCCCTCTGATCATCTTCTAGCCCTTTGCTGAACCTTTTTTCAGGTCTATAACAAATCCTTTTTTTTTTTTTTCTTTGAGGTTAGAGGAGCAGAACTGCACATACTAATTAAAGTGTAAGTAGACAGGCAAAAGTGAATTAGTGGCCTACTTAAGTTTTACAGTTTTCTCTCCTCTCTTGTCCTAATTCCTAAAACTGCTTCGCTTTTTTGACTTTTTTTAAAATTCTGTGCTGATATTTTTGTGAAGCTGTGTCAAAACACAAGTCTTGTTGAGCAAAGACGATCAGTTCAGATGCATTCACATTTCTATATGAAGCTGAAGATTTTTTTTTCTTCCACAAGTCAGAGATTGCTTTGCATTTGCCTACCTTTAATTTTGTGTGTCTCTAAAGTCTGTCTCTAAAGGGTGTTTTGGGATTTGCTGCCATCCCTCATACCTTAAAATAACTTTATAGCATCAGCAGACTTTCATCTCTTTAAAAATAGTTTCTTGAGTCCATTTTAAGTCATAAATAAAACTTAGGCACTGCTTGCTCTGGGCTTGTGGAATCCGGTGGTAGATGGCTTATGTTTTTGGAAATACTAAGCAAGAGGCATCATTTTTGACTTGTGCAACTCGCAGGCTGCAAGTTTAGGCTGTGAACACTGTAAATACTCCTAGTGTCTAGCGTATTTTGTATTCCAGCTGTCAAATCATTGGTGGTTCTGTTGTCTTGCCTGCGGAGAATTGGAGGAAATCTGAATGCCTTTTACAGGGGAGGGTGAGGAGGGAATATTGCATAATCTTTTCCTCCCATTTCTGCCTTTTGGGACTGTAAGTGGCCTAAAAATGTCATTCCTTAATTGTTGGGTTTAGATATATTTAGGCTGACAACTTTTGCCCAAAGAACTTGTACAAATAGTGAGTGAAAGTGCAGCGAGTCCGTTGCGCTTAGGTTTGGAGAGGCTTATTTTGTCCTCTGTATTTTCGAATCTTGAAAAAATACTTGATATTTTTCAAATTTGAGGGGTCAGTCTTCTGTATGTTATGGAACTCTAAAAAGATAATTTTAAGATAACTGTACCTTTTAAAATAACTAGCCAATTTTAATACATAATAGTGTGTAATATTTCTTGTTTATGTATTACCAACTCATGGCAAAAGGGTGATACCTTGTTGGTTGGGTAACATGGGCAAAGGAAGCTTTTTTTGAACTGTAATTGAATCTTACTTTTGCAAAATCAGTAGTGGCACAGCTAAGCTTCTTAAATAATGGATGAGCTTTAAATGGTTACAATAACAAATATATATATATTTGAAATCCTGGATTGTACTAGTTACTAGAATGCCTTTCCCATTATTTTTGATGTTCAGATTTCCAAAATCCTAACAGTACAGAAGAGTAACTCCGAAAGAATTTCATCTCGCCTGCCTGGATGCATCATATCAGTTTACAGTAAAGGGCAGAGCCATGCTATTGGGCAAAACATTTTTAAATTATTATTTATGGAGTTGTGTTTGCCTTTGGTGTGGATTATAAAGACTGGCTTCATGTCTCTCCTCCAGCAGAGCAATGAACAAGTATTTCTTTGTGTCCTGTACTACGTGCTCTGTGGAAAGAGAGAAGTCTGGGAAAGGGTACAGGTTAGAATTAATTGTTCCTTTTTGGTTGTTTTGTCATTCTAAGTCTCTCTGTGATATTTTGAGCTTGTTTTGCCCTCTTTTTTTTTTTTTTTTCTCCATCCTGAATTATTCTATAATTAACTCCGTAATGCTGCCATTAACCAGCTGTTGTGCTGTAATATTCTGTGTGTGCTGACTGTTCAGAGCCTCTGGTTTAGCAGCGTGGTGTGGTGGATCCCAGCAGCGTCCCTCGAGTCTCTCGTGCAGCTATGGGCCCTGGTCCCAGCAAAGCCCAGGCCCTGCGGATGTGCTTTTCTCTAACTTGTTGGTGTTAAAGCTTCTACTTCACTGTTATGTTTTGGAGGGAGAGAAGGAAGTGCGCCCCAGGGCCAAGGGAGTCATCAATAATTTCCATTTTCCTAGAGGTTGGAAAACTAGAGGCGTAAGGTGGAATCTCTCAAGTTATGTATGCGATGTTTATATTTATAATATTAATCTAAATTATTAGCGTTGTGTGTTTTAATCTCCGTGGGCTTGATTTAGCTAGCAACTGCTTTATTTCTAATTTTAGAATAGATAATTCAATTCTAAATTGCTTCTATTTCAGAATAGATAGAAACAATCCCTGTATCTAGGTAGCCTAATTTACTGTCGGTCCTTAATGACTTGCCTTTCCAAAGAACACATCTGTTTGCTTGGGATGCATAATGGTCACCTTTATCCATGTTACTGCTTGGCGCCTCCAGGAAACTGGATGAAGTCGTGTTTGTTTTGCTTTCCCCTTACAAGTCAACGTTATTGATGTCTTCTGTTTTCAGCATTGAAACCCCTACCTCTTTTTCTTCCTTTCTGAAGAAGGAGGGATAAGAGAAATTTGCATCAACAGGCTGTAAATACGCTCGAGCAGCTTTAATGAGCTGCCTCTAGAATGTGTAATTAGGTCTTGCCATTACTTCCCCTAAAGGTCTCTGGCTCATTTTTGTCCTCCCCCTCTGCTCTGTTTTTACACTGTAATTACAAAATCATCTTTAATAAGAAAGCAACTACTGGAGGTTGGTTTCTCTGGGAAAAGAGACAGTGGTACCTCCCCCTCTTTCCTCCCTGGCTCCCAAGTATCTGCACAGTTGCTGGCTGAGTTTTTCTGTGAGGAGTCAGATGCACAGGAGCGATGCACTGAGAATAAATGAGATCTCTGCCTGGACATTTCTCAGGCACGCTGTGGACAACTTGTTTAATGTAGTCTGCAGAAGGCTAAACATATCATACAGAGGATAATAATAATGCTGGTCTTATCAAAATGTTTGTTCTCTTTCATCCTTTCAGTTCCAGTATGATATTCAGTCAGACCAAAATCACCTAAATGTTCAATATCATAAGCACAAAAAGGCAGGAAATTTAAATGTGGCAGCTTGGCACTACCTATAAGTATTGGTTTGGTTTGGACATCAAGTAGGCTGTGTTACCACACAAAAATATTTGTGCAGAACAAACACATCACCTGTAAACAAGTATTTGCATTGGCTTAAAATGAGACTCCGTTGCTGCTGCTAAGAGTACTTGGTCTGAAGATATGCAACTTTGCGTTTTGCTGACATAAAAAAAATCAGGCTTAATGAACTTATGTGCAGCTGAGGTGGTGATGGGGAGACAGGAATGTGTTGGAAGGTCTGGTTTTAATTTAGTTAGCCCAAATGCATTTGTAGTCATGATCCCTGTATTTTTGTGCAGTACTTCTCATGCACTCAGGCATCAGGCTGCGTTTTGTGCATGTGAAATGTTCCTTTTCTTTCAAGATGGAAACTACTAGGAAAGGTTTATGTCTCTTATCAGCCCTAGGACAGTGGGCTTAGATGAACCGGATCACTTGCTTCCATGCAGCATCCCTGAAAATGAGGGAGTGGAACTTTCCTCCTCCTCCTCGTCCTCTTAATCTTCTATCCCATATCTTCTGACTCAGAGGGAACGAATAAACAGCTGGCAACCATCTACTCCTCACAAGAGGGACAGATTGGGATGTACCTCGTCCTCCCACGAGCCCCTGCACTCAGCTGGGACCGTCAGCGTTTTTTGGTGCTTCCTTTGCTGTTTTGCCCAATTAGCAGTTCTTGGGATAGCAGTTCTGTTT
>JAVCKT010097357.1:0-11797 GCA_032273925.1 Rhynchotus rufescens | reverse complement strand
TTTTTAGCAAATATCTTCTGCATCAATTTTTTCTTTCTAAAATTATACTATGGATGAGGGATGCAATAATAATAAAAGCTGACATAGAATAAAACAGAAATACCTATAGTGTATTTAAGAGTGTATATATGGCAACAAGGGAAATGACTACTTTATGACCATTCATTTACTGTATGCCATTCTGGTACTCCATCCCCTTACTTAAATCAAGAAGAAAAGAATTTTAGAAGAATGCTGCAGTGCGTTACTGTCCTTTTATACAGATCATATGAACATCAAGGTATATCATGCTAGTTTATGAGGGCTGGTTTTACATTAAATGCTTTTAGGATGAAGAAAGAACTTATTTATTGTTGCATATCACTGTATTATTAAAAGCAGTAATTTTCTTCAAAAAGCAAAAGTAGTTCCTACCCCTGATTAGTACCATGGCCACACAAAATAATCAACAGGAATATTCTGGGTACTAGTTGCAGTTAAGAGTAAGAGATTTCCCTTTCCTCTCTCCCAGAGTTTTTCATGGTTTACATTTTAACATAGATATGTCATATTTGCAACCATTTTAAAGCAAAGTGCTTGTCTCATGTCTAGTTCAGTAGTTCTCCTGATCTCGAAAGTGTCTGGGTGATTTGGTGTGGAGCTCTCTGCCACTCTGCCACAGCATCAGGCCACTGGCAGCTTCAGCAAACATTTTTGCAGTTAAGTAAATAGCAGTTTAATTCAGCTGCAAGGTTGCAACATGCAGCATTGCAAATGCAGCATCCCAGTTGTGACTAATGCTAGCCCCTGGTGACGGACAGCCCCGGTATTCCTTTTGGGATACTGCCCTTTGGAATTCCCTTTTTGAACTAATCCATTGATTTCAGAGGAATCTCATTCATAGACATAAGCAGAGACTGACATATTTATTCTGAGCTTATATATTAACTCAGAGTCCTGGAGACCAGCACTATATAAATCACCTCACACTCTTGCAGTAGGTTTGCAGAGATAAAAATGGTACCAACAAGTCTGTCCAGCCTTGCAGGGCATATAGCATATCCTGCCAATAGTGCTATTTCTACCTTTGGATGGAAAAGGATTTGTAAGTCTTTAAAATTTTATGCAGTTTTTGCAGTGTTTCTTATGAGAACAGTTCTTCTGGTTATTTTGTGCTGTGCACAGAATTGTTTGGCAGCGTGAGCTGGATCCCCAGCTAATATAAAGAGATGTAGCTTCAGGAGCTCAATGGAGATATACTTGTCCATCTTACTAATATATCTTATTCTGTGCTATATCATTTCAAATCTTCTGAAAAATAATATATATTTTTTTCTTCTCCACTCTTTCACTATCTAGAAAACGGAGTTTCAGGTGCAGCAGAGAGAGGAAAGAGAATTTACTCTCTTGTAAGGAATGGGGCTGTTTGCATTAAAGGAGCATTATTGAGGTGGAGGCCACGCTGCAAGGGGACACAGGGCAAGAACCAAAGGTCTTCATTACTAATGGGGATGGGGACTTAATGCTCCTCTGTTCAATCCTTTATCAGGAATGACCGTCCTCTGTATCTGTGCCTGCTGCACTTCCAGCCCTGCGTGTCTCCCTTCCCTGCCAATCTGTCAGCAACCCAAGGAGTGGCCAGACCAGAAGCCAGACTTGCAGACCATCAGCTGCAGGACTGTAAACACATACACATTTGCAGAAAAAGAAAGTCACTCTTCAAGAGCTGTACTGCTTCCAGGTCTCACTTTTTACTATGGTTTGCATCCCTCTAGCGATAATGCATAAATGAATATATATAAAAAAAAAAGAAGACTGGTTTTGTTTCCTTGGGATGGCAAGAGAATTGAGAAACACTCCAGTGACCTTTTCTTCCTTCCTCTCCATTCCCCAAGGCAGCACTAAAGGTATGTGTCATCCTCAATGCTGGAGACCTCATGACTCATTCCCTGCAAATCTGGTGCTTTGTTAATATGATTAGAAAATGTTTTCCTTCTCTCGGAGTGAACCCGTGCCAATCATTGGTGAAGAGGATTTTTCTTCTGTGCAGCTATGTAGGCTTGTGTCCTGTAGCCCATGCACTGCTCAGCACCTGCTGTCCATGCACCAGGCAAGATGAGCTTGCTTGCTCCCTCCAGGGCCACATCCAGCTCATTTCCACTCAGCAGAGGTTTTAATGGCTTTAAGAAAACAGTTCTTTTTTGTTCTGTCCTTCCTGGTTAGGGATTGAATGAAAACAACTGAAATGTTTCCCAGGATATTGCTAGTACATGTTGATACCTTTCCAAGATTTCACTGTTAGTAGGAGTTCAGAATGAGTTTGGACCAATGCTTATGTTTACAGAGTCTTGTGCAAACTGAACTGAATTTGTCAACTGGAGCTCTCTCATGTTCACTCCAGCATCTGTTTATACAAAGCTACTTTTAGCTCTATTGTAATCATGATTTCCTATATATTGTCAGTCATTCTGACAGTTCTCACGATTGAAGGACTGACAAAAAAAAAAAAAAAAGAAAGAAAGAAAAAAACAGGCTTTGATCATGTGGTATAGTTGCTTTATTAAGGGAAAATGAGGAAAGAAAAGATACTCAGCGTGACTCACCTGTCTAGATGTAAACATCTAAATAGGTCAGAGCTGCACCTGAGCTCATCACCCCAGGCTCCCTGCTAGTCCATGAGCACAGTGAAGCTGGGACACAATCCATCTTGCTCCAGAGGAAGCATCAAAAATGGATCAGCTGAATCGTGTCCTACCAGCGCCTGGGTCTCTCCCTGCGCAGCAGTGACCGGATACACGTGTGTACTATAGGTGTCTGTCGGTAGTTAGAGGCAATGAATCCTATGAAATGAAACAGTCAAAATCTGACTCCTGATAGAGAATATGGTGAATCAGTACACTGAGAAGCAATTAATAGTGATTCTTTGGGGATTTATTTCCTCTCCCGCCCATTTCCTTTTTTTCCCCGTCCTCAGCTATATAACTATAAGTAGAGATGAGAAGTTAAATGCCTGAAGCAGTCACTTATCTTATCAGTGTCATCCTACTGAAGTGTACAATTAATTTCTGTTTTAAAAGTGCCAATTGATCTTAATTTACTTATTGTGACTGAACGACTGCTAAGCAGCTATTGCACTGGCATGCATAGGCAGTGCCAGTGTGTAGGATGGCACTCATGTTCCAGGTAGTGGCACTGGGAGTCCTGCAATGCTCAATCGAGATGTTAGTCCAGTCCACACATGGTAGATTACTCTTTTACTCCCTTCTGTTTACCTTTGTGATCTTCCTTACTTCTCAAAAATAGAAAATGTACAATAATAAAGAATACAATATTTTCTAAATATTGAGAGAACATAACATTCTAAATTCTAAACATTGAGAGAAGATTCCACTTTTCACTTTGCATTTGCTGTTCCACTGAAGGCAGTATGAAATGCAAAATAAGTTTACTAAAGATGGATTGTACTGTAATAACATGATATCTTTCCTTGACAACAGGAATTTGCCTGGAAAAAAAAAAAAGAAAAAAAAGAAAGAAGAAGATTTTTAAGAAAAGAATTGCGGTAGAGCTCATTCATCTGATTTTCAAAATTTGACATTATGTCACCTGGAAAATAATTAGTTAAGATGGAGAACATGGAGATAACGGATGAATTCTGAAATAGATTGTGAGCTGGCTCAAAGGGTCCTGCTGCAAGGAAAAGTACCAGGGAAGTAACTGCCAGATATGTCTCTCATGGCTTAGTTTCAAGACTGATCTTATTTAATATTTTCATTAATCATTTTGGCATACACAATAGAATGGGCTGATAAATGATACAGACTTCTTTTCAGAAGTCTGGAAAGCAGGAAATGAATGCTGTCATAGAGTCAGAGCAGAATAAATTCATCGGTACAAACACAAGGTAAAGTCTGACATAATACAGATTCCTGCTATGGACTGGGAATGAAAGAGAGAGATTATTTAATCATATGGTGATTGCAATACATTGTGATGCAGTTGAATAGTAGAAGAGTAAGTACTTGTGTCACGTACAAGCCACTGCTGAGACCTTTGGTAGAAAAAACCATCAATTGCTTTTCTACAACAGTTGCAGTTCTAAGAGGAATTCAATCATGTATAATCAGAGAGGAGCTACTGGAATGAAGAAGGGAATTTAGTCCCTTTAATATAAAAAGATACTTAAAAAATAGGAATTACTGGGTTTAACAACATAAAGATTGAGAGGAAATATAACAGACATCTTTAAATCTACATCTAATCTAGGAGATTAGAGAATGACATGGAAGAATAACTATTGAAGTTCAAGGGTGGTGTTGGAAGAAGTAAAGTAATTGGTCACAAAATTAGACCAAATTAGACCAAAAATCAGAGGACCAATCCCTTCCAAACAGAGAAAAGTCTATCTCTTGAGAGTAGAGCCTCTGCTGAGGCCAGCTACTCTGACATTTCAGTGATATTGTCCATTTCTTGCTTTGTTAGATCTACTCTCATAAGAGTAGAATTAAATTTTCTGGCAGAAATGTAAGCAGAAAAGATCTTCCTTCTTGGTCAACTGCATTCTTTGCTTGCATTGCAATGAGCTTTATGAAATGCCTTTCGCATCGACTGCTGCGAGAGTCAACCACTACAGGACTGACCAAGGAGTAGGGAGTGAAGGGGGTGTTATCCCGTGTCCTCTGACACTGTTTGACTAGGAAAACGGGATGATTCCTTGGAATCATCTCCCTAAGTTATTGCACCCTTAATGGCTGTTTTGGTCCTCCAGCATTTAGGAGCTTCTTTCTCCTGTTGTTTGCATCCAGCTGAACAGCTACATGATGCTGGAAAGTGTGGCATGGTGGGCAAGTGCAATAGCAGAAGGAAAACGATTTTATGGAGGTAAGAAGACAGTACTAAGGATCTTCTAGATCACACTCCATCAAGTTTTTCCTTCCCAGTTTCTGGACCATTTCTCTATCCAGCTAAGTGGCAACATTCCAGGAATGTTTTGGACTTCTCTGCCACTTTTAAACTAGTCACAGGATACCACAAAACTTCGTGCTGGGGCTCATCCTTGAAGGCCTTATGCATTGTTTTGTGGTGGAGACACCCAAAACAGGAAAGAAATAATACCACAAGGCCGAAGTGAGCAACCACACAACGCAATGGCAAATTCCTGTACTCACAGTGAGGATTGTGCAGACAGTTTTCAATTAGTTTATAGAACAAAGATTTTTTTTCCCAAAGCACCAAACAACTCAACATAATAGAAAAATAAACAAATGTTTTGACTTACTGGTACATGGTTTCTGAATAGGAGTAAAATTTATGTTTAATGAATAATGTTTGCAAAAAGCAATCTTAAAACATCATCAGAAAAATTAAAAGATGAGGAAACAGAAAGGTTCCAAAATCTTTCCTGGAATGAAGCCTGAAACAATCCTGAGTACTAGTAGCAAGTTCTATTTTTAATGCAAATGGAAGTCTACTGAGAGCTGTTTTAATGACTCTTTCTTTTATTGTATCTTTTTACAACTTCCATGTTATCTTTAGTTTCGTAATCCAAACAATTCTAAATTACTCATATAGCTATAAAATATAAAGTTCCTCTAATTTAAACAAACCTGCCAGCAATCACAATATTGTATATACATTTTAAATTCTTCTGTCTATTTTTGATGGCAGTATCTAAAATAAAAAATAAGTGCATTATCTAAAAATAAAGTGGCTTCAGAGGGCTATGAACTAATAAAAAGTTGAACTCATATTTGCTTAGTAAACACAAAATGGAAGTCATTAAAGGATTACAGCTATTCTGTAAGAAATTCTCGTTTAAAAGTCATTGAATGAGGGGAACTGTTCAGCTAATGGGCACTCTCAATGAGGAACCCAAGTCAGTGACTCGGATCCTCTCCTCAAGAGTCTCCTTCATCACAGCCTTAGGGAGGGCAGCTCCCTACATGAAGAAGCTTTTTTTACACACACACACACACACACACACACACACAGAGACAAAAGTCTCAAAAAAAAATAAGAAAATGGAGATCCAGAGAGAGACTTGCACAATCTCTCACACATTGCTGGAGTGATGGGCAGCATCCTGCTCCTCTGGCCCTCAATGCTCTTGGCTCTAGGCCTGTCTATCCTAGACTATTTCATGTCTCTAATTCCACTCCAGGGGTATAATGTTGGACAATAGCTAAAACAGGGGTTCCATGCTCCTGGTAAAACTCAAAATGCAAGTTCAAATTCTGAAGTATTGAAATTATAGACAGGATCATTTGTCTTTTTGCCCTTTCAGCCTTAAACTGAGTTTAAAAGACTCAAATACACTGTTTTAATTCATTAAATAGTTTTCCAAAAAAAATGCACAAAACCTCTGTGTGATCCTCAAAAGCAATTAATAAATTATTCAGCTCAATCGAGTGACTTTGTGCATTAATACATGAAGCCTCTGACCCCCTACAACATGAATGTTTTAGTGATTAAAGAGGCATTCTGGCATAAATAGGTCAACTACAGAATTCAGGAGCTTCCTTCATCATCTGATTTTGTGCTAGTATTCTTTCTCTCCTTTCTCTCCTTAATTATAAAATCTCAGAAATTGGGGGAAATAGAGAGAAGCCTGAAATCCTATAAATAACGCATAGCAATGTTTGGCTTCTTTGGGGTTTCTCAGGTGTTGTCATGTTCTGAACTGTGCAGCCAGCATTGTTCATACATTAATAATCAAGAGCAGAGGCTTTAAAGAAGAGGAAATACGTGAATAATACAAGAGACAAGGGAAAAGTAATGAAAGCAAATGTCCTTCACCTGACATTGGGCAGGATCATTCCATCCCTGTGCAAATAAAATTATGGTTTTGGGTTTGGTAATGAGTTGTAATTATGGTAAGTTGCTTATAAATGATACAGAAGGCAGGTAATGACATCTTTACTTCAACTTTACGTCAGGAGAGTTGTGATTCTGTTTTACACAGAATTAGGTCCTTTATGATAACATGTTAAAATTAAAAAGTCAGCATCTAACAAAGCTGAGGCACTTCAGTCCATGTTTTGTACTGGGCTATTTCAGGATCTTCTTCTAACTCAGACCCAATACTCTTTTTTCCTTATTCTCACCCGATTGCTTTCTGGTGTTTCTCAAAGTAGACAGGCAGAATATTAAATTCATCAGCACTGACATGCTGACAGCCTGTTCATGTGTTTTGCTCTTGAGTGAGGATGCTGGAGACCTTGAAAACTGCCCTCACGTTTCTGCTTTGCTCCCACTCGAGCCTCTGATCCAGTTCTCTGCTTCAGAGGGGTCCAGGCTACTGCTTATGTCAGGAAATATCCTACAGGGATTTGGCATCTCTAGATAATTTCTGTATGTCAGTAGCTTTATTTATTTATTAATATTATTCAATTAGTCAGGCAAAACAAGTAGAAGTTGAGCACATACAGCTTCCCCGTGCCAAATGCAGTGGCTTGAAAATTGCAATTTAAAATCACAGCTAGTCTTGTTTCATGATGTGATTGCCCCTCTACCTATACAGAGCTCCTAACTCTGAACTAACCAAAGTGCATCTTTTCAATTTAAACTTTTGTGTCTTAGGATGAGATTAATCAAACCTTATCTTTAACTTCTAATAGTTACCTTCACAAAAAATAAGCATACAGAAACTTGCAGTCCCAGCAAATGATTCTCCCCAGCTATTTAAATTTATTGGAGAATGGGTTGATTGTCTTTTTTACATGCCAGTTGCTCTTCACTGACTTCAGAGGCAGCAGTGGTGGGCAGTTCGTATTGGTTGTTGGTTATTACATTGGTTATTACACGGTTATTACTTCTCCAAGGTCTGGTGAGATGAGCTGCCTCTCAGGGGAGCAATCAGGAAAATCCAAATGATCAAATCTCTCTGATAGTGTGTGCTGCCAGATTGTCCCGTAAACTACCTACAGATCTACATAATATTTAAATGCTGTTTAAACAAATAGGCAATGCTTAAAAAAAATAAATTGCCAAATCCAGAGCAAGAGTTAACAAAGCTACCTTTATGAGAGGGGAAAAGATAATTTCTCCTACCTTTTCTCAAATCCAAGTTTTAAAATCTGCAGATTCCATACTGATCTGCATGCAGATACTATCCCTGTTGGTTAAACTTGGCACATCATGTTGAATCAGGTCTAAGGCTGCTAACATTTTTAGAAGTAGTGATTAAATCTTCTTACAAAAAGAATAACTCATTTTAATAATGAGACATCAGTCTGGGAAGACAATATGAATGCTGCCAGAAACAGACAGACAAAATAGAAATGCTGAATTATAAAGTAGGTATTCTGCTTGATCTCAGCAAAACCACAGTCTTTACTGGAAGTACCCCTCTTTGAAAAATGCTCAATTTATTTAGAAATAGATTTGAGCTACAAAATTCAAATGCAGAGTTTGGGCACTTCTCTTTGGCACAATAAACACAGAATTTTGGTTTCACCAACTCTGGAAATATTGTCCAGTGACAAATAGCCATTTGCTTGCTAATTATGGGTTTATACCAGTAAATGACAGATTACAGGAAAACACACATCCATGCTAATCTGGCAGAAAGCAGTTCATGCCATATTTTGCAGGCATGCTTTTGAAGGCCAGCTGAACATATTTTCTTGTTCTCATCTAACCTTAAATAACATAACAGAGCAAAGCCTGTCTTTCTGTTGGGATTAAGCGATATATCTTTATAATATTAAAAAGCTTGCACTGTGTTTTTCGGTGATGTGCAGGGACTCTGTGATGACAGGTGGGAAAGCTTCAGGAGTGCCAAATGGAGCCTGTGGAAGTATCTCATATTGATATAATTATTTTAGGTGACTCTTTCCTCTGAAATCTCTTGTGGATCCTTGAATGGTCTTTGTAATTTGCAATTTGTTCCTTCATACTCAGCTCAAGTAACAACTCAAGCAAAATCCAAGGTCAAGCTTGGATGTACAGGATAACAGTTCCTGTTTTTATTTACACAAGCTTGATTTTTTTTAATTGATAGTTATAGCCTGCAGATGTGCTATCCTTTTTACACTTACAGAAAGGTACATGTAATACATTTTATATATATTTTTACTATACAAACGTTTTTTAATCTAACTTTATGTGATGCCTTGTAAATTTTTACATCATTTTTTATGCACCATATGCTTTAAAGTCTGAAGTAAAAAAGATGAGAGTTTGTAACCTCTGATAGAAATAATCTATTAATAAAATGGCTGATGTTTTCATCGAGCATGCTGCCCAGTAGCTAATACAGCTCTACAAAATGAAGATATGGACATTTCCTGCACATCCAATGAAGATGTCTGCATTCTGTGCACAGAGGAAAAAGGAAGCACATGTTTAATTTTCTGTTATAAAAGAAGATGTCTGAATTTTGGGCATGGAGGAAAATGGAAATAAATGTTTAATTTTCTGTTCAGTGTATGACCCCGCATTTAAAAACATTTGATCTTTAGCTACTGATGAAAGTAGATTGTGCACAAAGCATGAACTTGGCAAAGTGAGCACTTCCAATTACCCATCTTTGCTTTCGTGCTCAGTGCAGTATATCAGTTCTCATTTGTGAGTGCACCAGCTTCTCAAACCTTGTGCTACATCAACTAGAATGGCATTATTTCCTCTCTTTCTTTTTTTTCACATGGTGAATTTTCTTTCAGGCATATTCATTCTGGCTTTTATTCTTCCTTGAAATAGGACTATGCTGACTCTAGTAATTGAATTAGTGAGAACAGGTGTCTTCTTGTATTTTTCTCCCTCCTGTTCACCCTGTTCTCCCATCCCCCTCAATTCCGCTCTTGGAGTGGAGATCTCTTACTTCTTTGTTCATGAATAATGTGCTGCTTTTCAACTCAATTAGCTCATAGCATGAGCAAGAGATCTGTCAGGTGGTGTTACCTGAAGCTCCCTCCCTTTCAATGGAAATACTTTTGTATGTTTCTTCTATGTACCTAAAATATGTCTAGTACCTTGAACTGGAATGCTTGATACTCCAAAAACGAGCTAGGAAGATTATTTCCTTAAGACCTGTGGGACACGGATTTGCAAAGATACATGTGTCTTTTGGCACATATTTGTCTCAGAAAAAGACATAAGTTTATGTTTTCATGGAAGTATGAGTCCTTTCTTTTCATTCTTGTTTGGCTAAAACAGGAATGTGAGACAACTGCATAGATATATGTAGCACCAAACATGACACAGAAAACAGAGATGCTTTGATCACATATGAGATTTCTTCTTGAAAACCTAAAAGAGTGGTTAGAAAAAGGCAATATAAGAACAGGCTGAAGATATCTGCAAAACAGGATCACACCTCATACAGATGTTGGAATATAGATAGGAAGAGTATAATAATCATCATCATCATCTGACTATTTGTCAAGGAGTGTTTCGTTGCAGGAGAGCAGATTGTGAAAAAAAAACCCTTAAAAAAACACCCCGCACAATCCATAATTGTCTATTGTCTAAGAATATGGAGAGACAAACAGGAGAAAGAAATAGCTTGGTGATTGTGACAATGATGAACAGTATTTCTGGATGAGTAGCAGTGGGACGCCTTGGGTCATAAGAATCAACATTAACTGAAACTTACTGGGTTTATATTTCAGCCAACCATTTTATAGTATTCACTTGTTAATAATTAATATGTAGTGATATCTGTAGGCAAGAATATCTTCCTGTACATCGAGTAAGAATAGCTTAGGAATATATGGCATTTGTTAGGAAGATCGTCTTTTAATAGCAATCTCTGTTATCTCAAAGACTAAATGTTAAAAGGAAACTTTCCATACCTTTAATTTTGACTTCTACTGAACACTAATTCTTATTTAATTTCCTGTGTTGAGAGTTGCTGCCTAAGTAGTACAAAACCCACTATTTTTTCAATTCAATTTAACATATTTGCCATCAGAAACAAAAAAAAAAAAAAAAAAAAAAAAAAAAAAAAAATTAATCATAAAATCATTGAGTTTTTATCTGTAGAATGGTGAAAACAGTAGAATAAATTTCAAGTTCCAAATAAAAATTGACAGTAAGTGACAACTTCAGAGGCCAACTAGAGGATCTTGCAAGGTAACCGTCTTCTTTCATCTTCAGATGCTGTGTATCCTGGGTTGTCATTTTCCCTGGGCTATCTATCTGGACAGAACTGAGCACATCATTTTTTGTTTCTTTAATGACTGATATATAAAGCAGCAGAGGCAATATAAGGAAAGGCATGCAGGCAATCCAAAACAAGCGGTGTCAAAGGTTATGGTTCCCTCTGGCACTGAGCTTCTCTTGAAAAGTGCAGGTAGCACACTGTAATCCTTGTTTGCAGTTAAAAGATTTTCATCGTAATGTTGCTATGAGTTTACCTTGGTTCATAGCTGTAGGGCAGGCCCCAGCTTTCCTCTGTACCAGCCTTCCTCCCCTGCACACCTCTGCAATGGAGTTGTTTTGCTCCTCCTCTTCAGAAGCAAGGACCATATCCAGGCCACACTGGACTTCTTTCTTATGTTCATGTACCACTAAAGGTTTGATGGTAGCATGGATAACTAGTCTTCCCTTCCCATGGCATGGCATTCCAATGTTAGATTTTGTTTATTATCCTGTTTGTCAACATTGGTATATATGATCAACATTCATTTACTGTGATTTAACCAGATTTGTATAAGTCACCTTGCTCTATATGGGCATATACTTGTGTATGGTCTACAAATGTCAAATGAGAGGTTTTGGAGACCCTTTTACCAACTTTGGAGAGAGAGATGACGCAAGATACATGGAAGGAACTGTCTTTTTCTTCTGACTTTTCTTAATGCCAAGCATAGAATGT
>JAVCKT010097356.1:0-11799 GCA_032273925.1 Rhynchotus rufescens | reverse complement strand
CCGGCCCATCCTTGGATCTATCCCACCCCCTCCTGCCCATCCTCGGATCTATCCCACTGGCTCCTGCCATCCCTGGATCTATCCAACCCGCCCCTGCCATCCTCAGATCTATCCCACCTGCTCCTGCCCATCCTTGGATCTATCCCACCCGCTCCTGCCCATCCTCGGATCTATCCCACCTGCTCCCGCCCATCTCCAGATCTATCCCACCCGCTCCTGCCATCCTCAGATTTATCCCACCACTCCTGCCCATCCCCGGATCTATCCCAGCCTCTCCTGCCCATCCTTGGATCTATCCCACCACTCCTGCCCATCCCCAGATCTATCCCACCCGCCCCTGCCATCCTCGGTCTATCCCGGCACGGGACCGGGTGCTGCCAGCCGGGTGCACCGGGCTCCATCCCGGGCCACGGATGCGCTTCGCTGCGGAGTGCGCGGGGAGCTGAGGCTGAGCACGGGTGTCCATGTGGGCTTCGGGAGATCAAGGTGCAGAGACCTCGATCCTCCTGCACCTCTGCCAAGAGCTCCAGCCGGTTCGGGGCCTCCTCGGCTCCCTCCACGACTTGCTGACTTGTGCCCCCAACAAGAGGGGGGGTTGGTTCCTTCCCCCCCCTTAAAAGCATCTGTTTGATTCTGTGAATCAAATGGACACTCATATTTTAAAAATTAGAGAAAAAAGCCAACGATGCTGCGGAGGCTCCTGGCAGGAGCTGGCAGAGCCCCTTGTGCAGCTCCGTCGGGTCTGGTCCTGCTGCCCGGGGTCTGGTCCTGCTGCCACCGAGCCCCCCGAGTGCCTCGAGACCCGGCCAGAGGACGACAGGAGCCGCAGCAGCACCCCAAACAAGTCGTTAACTTCTGTCCATCACCACAACGGGTAATTCTTTCCCATACAATTATAAATTGTGATCACAACGATCAAAGCCTTAGAAACAACTCCTGAAAGAAAATGATCCAGATTCTCCGCTTTTAGACAGCACGATGACTCCTTCCCGAAGAAAGAGCGCACGGCTTTAGATTCAATCCTGAGCAATGCACGGGATGACAGACAAGATCTATTCAAGAGCAGCCCTGTAATAACGACAATAAAGAACTCAAACTCAACAATCCCGCATGAGCAAAAAAAGCCAAAAAATATTCACCGAAGAGCACAAAAATGAGAAAGAGATGAAAGGAAATTAAAAGAAGCAGCTGAAAAGGCAATGTGCTCGCAGGCAGTAGGGAGTGTATTTCATTATATCACATTAGAGGCGCAGAGCTAATGTATGGCAAAAATGAAAAAACAAGCACTAAGAGGTCCCCACGAAAAGGTGGAACAGTCAAATCAACAGAGCAAAGGAGGCTATTGAAAGTGCAAAGACTTCCCTTGCTAGAAGAAGAAAGCAGAAATTGCTTCTGAATGGGGCCCCAAAACAGCCTCTCTCTGATTAGCTGCATGCAAAACGACAACAATACTAAGGACACAAAAATTAGGTAATGTGCGGGAGGAAGGGGGCTGCCGAGGCGGGTGAGGCCAGCGGGGGATCCAGAGCAGGAGGTTCTCCAGGAGCAGCCCCGGTCCCTGCAGAGAAATTGCTCTTTGCTTAGTCCGAGGGAAGCCTCTCCCCGACCCGCTGGGTGAGTCCCTGGTCACTGGAGGAGCTGGGCTGGTGAGGCAGGACCTGCCTCTCCTGACCCCGTGTCGGCTGGGCCTGACGCCCTCCTCGCTGGACACATGCCGTGTGATCACCCTCAAGACGAGCTGCTCCACAACGCTCCCCAAGATCAAGGTCAGGCTGACAGGCCTGTTGTTCCCTGGATCCTTCATCTGACCTCTCTTGTAGATTGGAGTCACACTGGTGAGTCTCCAGTCATCTGGGACATCCCTGTTGACCTGGACCATTGATAGACAGATGACGGAGAGCAGCTTGACATGTGCGGTGACGTGCTGGGGCTCTGGAGAACAACAGCTCCGAGCTCTGTCCCAGGAAAATGGGCAGGAATAGGGCAAAAACAGAGCTATAGCATGGGGCTCAATATTGATGTTGCTCTGTGACATCCTACCTCCAAAATCTACCGCTTGGAGCAAACCTGCACAAGTGAGAATAGCAGTCTGCTCTCTACTGTCAAACCATTTTCCACAAAGCCAAAGGCTCCTGAGGAACTTAATTCACATGTACAAGAAAGCGCTCTTTTGGATTAATAATAGAGTAGGATGATGGAAAAGACTGGTTGAAATTAGGCATGCCGTGTTTCTTATAGGGAAGTTCATTAGCAACATCGCATAAGGACCTGTGCTGGGACTTGAACCAAAATGATGTAGAAACAGCCTTTATGAGGCTCACGAATTGGCAGCACATCAAGATCTCCCATGTCACACGCAGCTCTGTTACCCCGTCTTTCCAGGATACAACAGACAGGGGAAAAGCAAAAGGAAGGACCGAGATGACTCGAGGTGTATCGCGGTCCCCTCCATTTCAAGGGCACAAACAGCGCACCCCAGGCCAGATTTCTCGGCCTGCAAAGGGTCTATGGAGCTCCAGGCGTCATGGACGAAGCAGCACGACGGGACAGCGTCAATTAGAGCACAGGGATTTGGGTCATGTAAAGCAAGCAAGTCCAGGTGACTTTTTTGCCTTTTCCTGAAGAACTATGTTTGTTTTTCTCCAATTACACATTTTTTTTTTCCTCCAGTTTTTTGCTAAAAGGACCACTTTGGGCAGCCATCTGTTCCTGTGACCCAGGAGGAGATTTCCAGTCTTTGGCTAGCTCTCGTTCCATAGGGTATGCTAAATACTCCAGGACGCTCCTGAAGCTGTGACGTGCTCCACAAAGCCCCTGGCCTTGTCCAGTGCAGCCCTTCCTCCTTGCAGGGCTTCACTGCACGACACTGCAGCACGTTGCAGACACCTCGCCATCCCACCACCTCCACTCGCTATTTCAATTTCACCTGAGAGCAGGAGGGCTGCAAACACCTTCCCCTCAGCAAAAGACGCAGCTCTGCGTGGGCCAGGCTCCAGAGAAAGCCCCGAGCAGACACAGGGCTCGTCCTGGCCCCACAGGGATGGACGCACGGCCAACAGGGGAGTGAATGAAAAAGGGAATTCTAGCATGCATGCAACTGTATAGACGTGCAATTGTTCTTTTTTTTCTTCCTTCAAAATACAGCCCTAAAATATAGATATTTTGAGAAATCTGAAGATTTCTTGAGGTGATCTGAGAAAGTGAAGGCTGAAAGGGATCTAGAATAACACAGAAGCAGCCTCACATTCTTAAAAATGGAGCTGCAGCAGAATTCCATAAGTTCCTGGGAGCAGCCAGCCTTGCGCAGGACCATTCCAGTTCAGGAGGGAATCCAGGACACTATAGGGACTGTGTAGTCCCCAGGACAGCTCTGCACTTTGGTCTCCCAGCTGTCCCAAGCTGACGGCTGCAGAAACAAGTGCTGGAAGCCGGGAAGGGGCCCTGGGAGCAGCTTGGCAAGCGGGCTGCGTACACCAAGGATACGGCAGCATCCCGGGCTCCGCTTGCCTCCCTGGGAGCGCTCCGGATGCCACGGGATGAGCCACAAAGTGCGCCGGGAGAAGTGATCCATGCTGCGCTGCGAGGGAGCAGGGCAGGATCGGGGGGAGCTCGCGGCCGTGGCAGGGCACCTGATGGAAACAGCCCTTCCTGCCTCTCCAGGTCTGCCCGAGGGCGGGCACGACTTACAAGCTCCTCTCAAGGGATGTTGCTGACTGTGGTACAGGAAAGTTGCCTCACTTGCTGAAATCTGCGGCTGAAAAGGGAAGCCACCCACAGTGGCCACAGATCTTGCAAAAATGAGAGCCCAAGAGTCGCGTTATTGCAGCTCCTCAGAGGTGCTAACATCTCACAGTTCCACCAGAGCCGCAGCGGCCTCCGAGATAAGCGCAGCTTGAGACGGATGTTTAAAGCGCTCCAGCTTCTGATGAACTGTAAATGACTGGTGCGGGCACAAGCTCCCTCTTACACAGCACTGCAACAGCCTAATTACCAGCCACCCGCATGGAGAGGGCTGCCGAGGAGCAGGATCGCCAGCCTCTTCATCCAAATGCTGAGCTATTCACAAGCAAAAGACAGCGCATAGGAAACGCAACGAGTTTTGAGCCTGTAAATCATGCTGATCCCATTAAAACAATCCGAGACAGGTTCAGAAGAACACTATCACTTCCCGAGAACTGGAGCCATTTATCCATCTGACTTGCTCCACCATCACCACGGCCACAAACAAATCAACATCTAGCTCGTGATTAGATAGAAAACGAGGGCCTGGGAAATACAGAGCAAATCAAGTTTCCCAAAGAATGAGAAAGGGCATACTATAGCTGGCTTCACAGCACTATATTCCACTGAATTCATTTCACCAAATTTAAAGTCAAAAAGGCCCTTAGCTATCTAGTCTGAACAAAAGATCACTGCCCCATAATTTTCAACCAGCAGCTCCCATAGCAAGCCTGATTACTTGAATTTGGATGGCATCGTTTCCTGAGCAGCATCCAGGTGGGTCTAAAACCACCACATGCCAGGAAAGGCACTCTCTCCATGGTCAGATCAATAAACCACATGCTTATCCTCACTTTTAAAAGATACCTCTTAATTCTAATTTGATTTCTTTTGCTTAAACGTCCATTGTTTTTGTTACATCTCTTGTCCGTGGTGCTGAACAGCTCTTTATTCAGTTTCTTTTCACGGTACTACCCCCATTTAATGCAGTCATCTCCCAGTCCTTTCGAGGGCGAGCTAGTGAGGCATCAGCTTCTCTCACTTCATAAATTGCAGTGCATTTTTTCCAGATCTCAGATCAGTTTTGTTGCTCTTTTCAGAACCCTCTTCAATTTTAAACACACTTTTTAATGGGGGAAATTCAGAGCCAGAGGCAATATTCTAGCATCTGTCTCCCAGCCATCACATACAGCTATAAAATATTGTCCTTACATCTTCCCACTATTCCCTGGCTTCTCTCCCCAGCACTAGCTCTTCTCAAAGCACATCGCAGTGTGGGTCCAGTTTACTTTCAACCATTCCATCCCTTGGAGATGGCCAGATCCTACATCCTTCCCAGAACACAATGCCCTGATTTATAGATCTGGCATTACTCTTTATTGCTAGTTGTAAAACTTTATATTTGGACAAATTAAAACATCATTTATTTTGATGGACCCAGCTCAAATTACTGCATGTGAATATGAAAATGAGAAGATAGGGTGCAGCACCTAACAAATCAATGCAGCAACTGGGGAAACCGGAGGAGTAAGGAGCAAAGGGACTGCAGAAAGTGGCCAGATTTGTGCATCCCTAAATCACCTGCCCTTTAGCCACTACTAGAGACTGAAACTGGGTCGATGAACCACTGGATGGGCCCAGAAGGGCTTTTTTACACTTTCATGCATGGCTGTTATGTTCGCATCTTTATAGTTCCACATGAAAAAATTTGTCAACAGAGATATTTATTTCTGCTTCCTTGCATCATACTTAATATACCGCAAAACAGTCATTTCTAAGGCATCCTAATAACTTGACCCATCAGGATTATATGGATCAAAAAAATCCAAAAGGAACTAAATTACTTCATTAACCTGAGTCCCTTTCCAGTGCTGATCCATTCAGTTTAGACTATTGCACCAGCCTTTCACGTTCCTCTCTTCAGTGCACCTTCTTTTGCACCATCAACAGTGATCTTTACCTACCCTTCTACAACGCCTGTATTAACTTGACTAGGTGCCCCTGAGCAACATGCCCAGGTTGGATCTCTCGAAGATAGCTTTGTGCAGCTGAATAGCCCTACAGCCCGGGGACAAGAGGGAAGGTCCAGCTCATCTGCATAAATAACTGATCAAAAGATGTACAAGCAACCAACTCACTCCAAGAGAGCCAGTACAAAACCCTGCAGAAGGACCAAATGGCTGAAGAATACAGCAGAAAGACCCAGCACAGGTAAATGGGAAGTAAAGCACATGGGAATAAAGAAAAAACATCCTAATGACAGGCTGAGAGCCTGAGTGCGGCAGCCCTGCAGCTTTCTCACAGCAGTGCTCAGCAGGAGGCAGAGAACCAGGACCCACCACTGAAGGAGCAGCCAACATCACTGCACGGCTGCATACTCCCTTGTCCTGCCTGCATCCCGAGGGCTCCGTGCAAAACAGACTCCCCATTTAGGAACAGACATAACAGAAGCTGAAAAGTTGCAGACGAGAATGATCAAGGGCTTGGAGCTGCCTCCATGTGAAGTTCAGCTAAATGGACAAGAGTTTTCAGCTAGGGAAAGTGAAGACTGAGAAGCAACATGACAAAAACAGGAGTAGCATAGAGAGGACAAGCAAGTGTTATCTCCTTGGGAATTGAGGCAAACGCCACAAGGCAAAGTGACAGATACGATATCTTCATTAGACACACTGACACTGATCAGTTCAACAGCATGCTGCAGGGTTCTGGTGAGGGACTCCAAATTGGTCCCCTAGGTACCTTCATTTATGTAGTCATAATCACAGATCAGCATTGTGTGCATCGTTTGTTATTTGGCTTAACTCAATCAGAACACCTTGTCCAGGTCTGACTAATTACAGCAATAACTCTTAGTTTACAATTTACTACCACTCATCTCTTCAAAGATATCACCTTTCTTGCTTTACAGTAAGCTCCAGCCCCTCTGCCTCGAGGGCTCAACAACCAGCTTGATTTCAAGGCTGGCTCCTTGCTCTCCGTACTAAGGAACTCCCCAAGACTTTGGCATCAATGTCATGTTTGCCACAACCTGCACTGCTTCTGCCAACACACACAACTCCTACCCACCAACAATAACGTCTCTTCCAAAACAAAACTCTGGAGGGTTGTAAATGTGACTAGCAGAGTCAGAGCAGGAAAAAAAACAGTATTTCTTCACCACCCCATCATGTGTTCATCCATGGAGCTCTACCCCTCCAGATGACAGACTCACATCAGGGGAAGGGATCCCCTGGGGTCCCTGGTCCTGATCAGAGCACACGGTTCCTTAGAGCCATGGCCAAGGAAACACTGAGCACTGCCAAGGACAGAGATCCTGTGGCTGTTCTTGGCCCCGGTCCCACATCTAGCCATCTTGTCATCCACGTCTGACTCGCAGCTCATCCTGCCACATGCACCTCCAAGAACAGTTCTGCTCCCTCATTTTTCCCCAGCTGAAGCTGGGTCAAACGGGGTCCTCAGGACCCCCCACCTCTCCTGCAAAGCGGCTTTCTAGACACTCTTTCCCATCCTGTCCTGCTGCAACAGCTTACTCCAGCCCAGAGACAAGACTTTGCATTTTTCTCTGTGGACCACCCTGAGGCTCTTGTTGGCCCATTTCTCCAGCTTGTGGAGGTCCCTCTGAACAGCAGCCCTGCTCTCCTGTATATCAACTGCTCAAGTTTGCTACCTGCAAACTTACTGATGGTGAGCTCCATCCCACCATGCAGCTCGTTCAAACCAGCATTACGTTATGCGTCCCAATACCCATCCTTGAGGAATTAGCCAGGAACTACCTGCTAGCTGGACTTTTTATCTATCACCACCATCCTTTAAACCTGATCAGCCACTGACAACTTTCCACCTACATTATTGTCCAGTTATCCAAATAACCTCTGTCCAGTTTTGCTGTAAGGATGCTGTGGGAGATTGCATAAAAATCTTCCTAAATTTGGGGTAAACAACATTTCCTGCTCTCTCTTTGTCCACAGAATCAGGTTGGTCTGGCATGATTTACCCTTGGTAATCCATTACTATCCTTCATGTGCCTGAACAGGGCTTCCATGGGGCTTTGCTCCATCACCGTCTTAGTGGCAGACGTGAGGCTGACTCCTCAGAAGCTCCTCACATCCTCCTTTTGCCATTCCTGATGCAAGGATGAAGAGCTGACAAACGTTCAAAATACAATTCTAGGTGTTTCCAGAAAAGACATCAATTGGAGGTCATTTAATATGGGTGCTCTGGCCCAGGGAGCCCTGGAGCTCTTTGAGGCTGGGGCAGTTTTCACCGTGTGCTTGTCCTACACATAAGCCCAGCTAGGACACTGACCCAGGCACACTGTGGTGTGAGCCGAGGTGACCACGCTCAGGTCCTGCCGCTTACTTGGCCTCCCTCCTCATCCAGTTAGCCCTGCTTTGGTACAAGCTTTGAGATGCTTTCCACCTGCCCCTGAACACGCTGCCGAACACTTCTGAAGACAAGGGCTGATCATTTGCTCCTGCTTGTCCATGGCAGGCTCCACAACAGGCTCTTGGTCCAGCACCTGCTGCAGCACAGTTCACAGAATCACAGAATCACCATAGAATCATAGAGTTGCTAAGGTTGGAAGGGACCTTCGAGATCATCCAGCCCAATCCCCTGCACACGCAGGGCCACCTGGAGCAGGTGACACAGGCTGCATCCAAGCAGGTTTGGAAGATCTCCAGAGAAGGAGACTCCACAGCCTCCCTGGGCAGCCCGTTCCAGGGCTCGGGCACCCTCCCTGTCCAGATGTTTTTCCTTAAGTTCCTGTGGAACTTTTGGTGTCTCAGTTTGTGGCTGTTTCCTCTAGTCCTATCGCTGTGCACCACTGAAAAGAGGCCGCCCCCTCCTCCTCACTGCCTCCCTTGAGGTGTCCATAGACACTGCTCAGGTCCCCCCTCAGCCTTCTCTTCTCCAGGCGGGACAGGCCCAGCTCCCTCAGCCCTTGCTCCTAGGGCACATGTTCCAGGTCCCTGGTCATCCTCATAGAGGTTCCTCAGCACTCCACACATAACTTCTAATGAAATTTCTTAGAGGCTTCTCACGGGGCTGTTTTGAAGCCTTACCAATCAGCTCTCTTTTATCTATCTTCTATTGTTAAAGAATTAAGACAAATTAGGGAGACATGTTTTTCCTCTTCTGAAAATGCAATGGTTAAGTCTTATCAGAAATTATTTTCCAACTGTTTAATTACCCTGGCTTGATTAACAACATAACTACTACAGAACATATAAGTTTATTGGTCTTTAGCTTTCCACGTTGACACTAAGGCTTTCACTAAAGACAACTTCAACAATTCCTTTTTGCAAATCTCTTTTCCCTGATATAGTAATTGTTTTGAATGAAAAGAAAACGCACATTTTTACTATCCGCTCCTCTGCTCCATACCTGAAAATCCTTCACAACCATTTACTGCTCTCTGTTTTCTTTGCTCTTTCCCACATCACCCCTCTGCTGCAGCGGCTCTGTCCGCCCACGGGACCCGCCGCGTTTCCTGCCGCTCATCCAGCCCGTGCGCTGTCCCTGGCTGCGCGTCGCTCCCCGCTCGGCTCCCGGGACACCCGGCGCTTGGAAGGGGCTCCCGGTCCACGGGGCGACGGTACAGTAAGGTAAATATTATCGGAGGCAGCAATACTTACTACCTGACTTCCATATTTTCTCATTTCCAAAAAATAATAAAAAAAAAAGGTTTATTTGTTTTCCTCCTGTTAGCAGCTGCAGTTTGCAGGCTGCTGCCTTGGAATACTGCAAATTCCTTTAGGTCTCTAAGGGAACTGACATCCTGCTTCCCACATCAAATGACGATGCTGTGGCACGATGCAACTTATTTGCTCACAGCATCACACCATTTACCGCAAACTCTAAACCAAACCATGAAGGAAAAGCCCAGGATTGAACATGTCTTTGAACTAAGAGTCTCAGGAAATGCAGTGCCTACTAATGGTTTAACTGCTAGATACTAATTACAAAAGGAGTTTCTGGGTGAGAAAAGAAATGGTCACTGACCACAGGAAAAGCTGATCTACATGTTAGTCTTGGTCCTATGCAAACTAAAGCAAAGATATCAACAAGAAGAGCTCCACTAAAACTGCAGGGAGAAACCCAGCCCTTACTCACCATCCCTATGAAGGAAAAGCAGGAAATTAGCACAAGCAGGAAGGTGAACATTAACAAATACGGAGGTAAAATATGAGAAGGATGCATTACTTCATTTCCAAGGCTTTTCCTTAACAAATAAATCATTTTAACAATCACACTACATTGCTACAAACACCCATGACTTATAATGACAAGGTAAGGCACCAAGTGAGGACATCCTGAAGCGCATGCCTTGATACCCACTAGCTGGTTTATATTATTTATATTTTATATTGTTGATTGCTCAAAATCAACAAATTCAAATTCTTACAGATAGAGGTACCTGCCGATCAGCCAGCTCAGAAGATAACAACTCTGTGAACAACCTGCCACAACTCGGCGGTCTCAGAGGAAGATGTGATGGTGTCCTCGCCAAGGAGGGGATCCAGGCCGTCTCTGCTGCGTTCAGCGTCGATGCTCATCAGAGCTCTGCAGACACAGCACGATGTAGACTCGCCAAGGGTGACCCCAGCTCTGGGTGACCCGCTGGGACACCTCGGGGCTAACAGCTAACCAGAAGCAGGAGGGTGGATTTTGCTAGGTTAGCAGGTTGCTTCAGGAATTAGCCAAGTCGTGAATGACAGCGAGGTCCAGGGAGCATTTAGAGGATCAGTGGTCTACAGAAACAGAGCTATGAGTCAAAGGCAGTTACAGTCAGTTTTATTAAAACCAGTATCACCAGGAAAAGCGTGATTTTAAACAGACTGACGGCAGTTTTCTTTAATGGACAATTGTAATTTTACTCCATCACAGGAATGGAGCAGATGCCATAGTTAAGAGGCACAGCTTAATTAATCAAAGTTAATCCATGGCCTTGGATGTGCCACCATGATACCGGCTGCAGGCTGAGCAACTGTTCAGCAATGATAACAAATGGTGTCAAAGACCTGACCGGAGAAACGAGGCTGGATGGTGGCTGGGGACATTCAAATCGCGAAGCTACTGAAAGGAAGTAAGATGACACTAATCAGGTTTGCATCCTAAATAAGCAGAACGTGTACACAAAGTGTAACATGTTCCTAGTCAATAGCATGAGGCTCAGCAAAGATTTATTCAAGTTAATCCTGCTTTGTAAAACTTCCCACACACACGTACTCAGCAGAGGAGACAACATACGCAAGCAGCACTGCCTGATAATGACCTACACACGAGGCAGCAAATTAGAGGTAAATCTGTCAGCGGAAACGCGAGGAGGAGAGAGAAAAAAAAACGTTGTGGAACTGTGGAAATACGCACCATGCCAGAACAGGGAAAAGGAGAAGGGAGGAGGGCCCCCCGCGCCCGGCGCACGCAGCTCCAGCCCGGCGGCACGCGCAGAGCCGCTCGCTGCATCGACCCGCGCGCTGACCGAGGAGCGCTGCGGGGCCGGGACACCTCGGCTGCACAGAGCCGCTGTCCTCACTGCGCTCAGAGGAGACCCAGCAGCCCCAGGCAGGCTGCCCTGGGCTGCGCAAGGCCAGCACCAGCACGCAGGCCTAAAGGAGAGAGCTGCCACAGCTCCAGGTTATGCTCCCATAAGAAACAGCACCCACAGGGAAAGGACACAGCTCCTTCATCCACCCCACTCATACAGCACTTCTTGTCCAAGCAAGCTGCAGGTGCTGTCTCCACGACTGCAGCAGCTCAGGACCACGAGGCTGCAGGAGGTCCATTGAGGACTGCTCTGCATTGCCTTGGAGGGTGCCCCGGCTGCTGAAGCGGGTTGAGGGCCAGGCACACGGCGTGGAGCTCAGTGCTCCTCATCGCCAGCCCTGCCCTCCTCACCGTGCTCTTCCAAAGGCACAGCAGTGAAGCCCTGCACTCCTCCTCACACAGAGGACAGAGGATCTGCCTGCAGGAGAACACCGAGTGCCAGGGGCAACACCGGGGCCAGGACAGTCACTCGCAGGGCAGCAGCCATGCAGAAGGCACGTCTCTCCACATCTCTCCACACCTCTCCATGTC
>JAVCKT010097355.1:0-11800 GCA_032273925.1 Rhynchotus rufescens | reverse complement strand
TCAAGATCAACTTTGATCTATAATTCTCTGTATTCCTGGATTACTGGAATCTTCTACTGGGATCTGAATGTCTGAAACTCTACTCCCCTCAAGGTCTGAAATACACCAGTTGCCGTCAGTGGTCTCAGTCATATTTGATGTTAAGTATCTGAAGTTAGTTAAGGACATATGAGGTGACATTTAATTTCTGCACAAGTCCATTGTTTCTTCCTTTTTCTCATTGCCCTCTGAGAAGCAGAGCACAATTTAGCTTTATATAGTATTATAAAGTTTTGCTTTATGTAATAGTAACATACCCAGACTGAATATTTTCCAGGTTGTATCAGACACTGTCCCTACATTCTTAAGTTTATATTGTTCAGTGTTTGAATCAAGTTCTGCTGAGCCCTCTTGCATAAATCAAGTGTGACACGTGCTTTCCCAGTGGTCATTTCTTATGTTTCTATAATTAGCATCTGTTGTAAAAACTTTTGTTTTCCAACTATCGCATCCTGCAAATTAGCAGGAAGATCCCAAATGTGACTCTTGGTGCTCATTCTAGACTAATCCTCATTCAGTTCTGCTGCTACCACGCTTGTGTGCCCTATAGCACCAGGGAGGATGGCAATATGCCTGCTGAGCATTTAATAGTCCAGGCCTAGAAAGTTGCATTCCTGGTACAGTGGAAGTGATATATTGCTTAAAATAGGCAGTGAATGCTGAGGTTCCCCAACCTCTTCTTCAGGCTTCAGGCTTCAACACTGTTTAATTTTTAATTTGATTTTGTTTTCAATATAGACACCTGTAAAAAGTACTTCTTTCCATTTACTAGATAGATATCTAATTCCTTTGTCAGTTTAGTCTCCCAGATCTGGGAGATCCTAATGGTGGCTTTCAGTTCTGCAAGTTAAGCTGTGATTTTTATTTTTTTATTCTATTTTTGTCTTTATTCTGAGTTTCAATGGGCTCAGCTGTGCTCCAGTATCCTACAGGTATCTCCTTCCTGTTCTCATCTTCCAAGGGCACGCAGGACACTGAGGACATGGTAGGATTCTTGGATTGGCCATGTCTCTGTTTCCTTCACAGAATTTCCTGTGTATATTTTTTTGAGTACTTTGAATTCCATATAACCAAAGTAAAGAATGACATTAAGTAAAAAAGCAGCAAGCTCCATTTATGCTCTTTAGCTCACTATTGTGGGGAGCTGGCAGTTGCTAAGGAACCAAAAAAAGTCACTTTGCACATCCTAGGATTTATCAAATCATTGTAGACTGGAAAAGAAGGTGAATAAAAATAATAGTAGTGTAATGTCAATTTTGCACTTTTTATTTTCTAGGATACATTGAACTCAGCATTGCTGAGATATTAAATTTGGAAATCAACTTTGCGATGGAGGCATGTCTGCAATATATGCTCAGTAGCCTTTTGATAAATCTCCATATGGGCTTATTAGTGTATTCTTATGCTAATGACATGGAGCATGTTCTGTTTCGTTGTCTATACTGGAATGTCCATTATGGAATAGAAACTTCAGAAAACCCTTATTTGCCAGTTATAAAGTAGGATACTTGATAGAGTATATCCTCTTAAGGGAGTTCTGGGTACCTGAGTGCAAACAGTGGAATACAGTTCTCATTCTTGCGTGATCATATGAGCTGTATGGAATATATGAGCATTTTACTTTAAAAATAAAATTGATTAGCTGTCAATAGATTTTTTTTTTTCCAGGAAGCTCTTATATGTCAGGCAACATTTACTTCTTCCAAACTTTCTAAAAGTTTACTTTCTCAAGGCATAATTTCTAAACCATTTAATTTTATATGAAATCCAAATATTTTTTTATTCCACTATAGTACCAGAAAGAAACAATTAGAGTCAAGTCCATGAGCCAATTTAGCATTTCAAAGTTCACTGCAGCTAATGCATAGATTTCATAATTGATTAATTTGTGAGAAACAAAACTCCTTCATAATTTTCACTCTTTAAATTCACCAAAGTTTTTCTGTGTCCACTCTATTGTTTTCAAGTCTTAATTAGTCCATCCCTATGTTGTCTAAGCTCTGAGCAAAAGTACTGATAAAATGAGCAGTGGTATAAACGGCAAGTTCACAGGTTATTTGTGTTTTTATTCCAGTCAGCTGCAGTTTAGGAGCAATTACAGAATAAATTGAAGTGCAGTGAAATCGCATATTAGAAAGGAAGAAGTGAAATTACCAACAGAACTTAGTGATATGAAGGGAAAAATGACAGTGAAATTTCTTAGTGCTGTAACAGAGAGCAATGCAACACAGCCTGCCAGGCCATTGGGCTCGATTTAGTTTCTTCCAGTAGGTTGCTGGCACTCAGTAATTCTGTCAGCAAGGCTTGAGACTCGATACAGAAGCATAAGACACAGTGACTAAGGAGTTAGATGGGTTTATGGCTGGGGATTAGAGAATAAGCTGCTACCAACATACTCCTCATGTGACACTGCTGAGCTGGCTGTTAACTGGCTCTTAATCCATCTGATGCAAGGTAGGCTGTATGTTGGGATGTACGGTGTCAAAGAAATGTTAGACTAGGGGCTTTCTGAGCTGAATTTGTAACATCTGCAACATAGTGATAATCAGTGAGGATCAAATGTTTTTGGTCCTTTGGAAAATGGCTTTGTCTTTTAAATGCATGAAGGAGAATAGACATCCCACTGTCTTCTTTGTGCACCATCTGATTTCAGAAATAGGAAAACGTACACAAGGGTATGGCAAAGGATAGAAACACAAACACTATCTATTGTACTTCTATAGGTCAGTATTTCCTGGCATGAATGCAAGCTTAAGCAAGATTTATATATCCAAGCATCATAAGTCAAAAGAGGTACAAGGAACTCGTGATTACACTGACAAATAACAGTTGTAACAAAATAGATTCCTTCAGAGAGATGACAGTGATTTGGCATTTCCTTGTTGTGGAGAGAATGGGCACAGATGCTGTGCTAGAGAAGTGCTGTAGCCCAGAATACACTCAGTGTTTATCCTCATAGAGATGACTTCCATTTCCTGTGGGCAGTCTATATTGGCTTTCTTGTGCCTTGTGCTCAGTAAGTCAGCAAAGCTAGCAAGTGGCATTCAGTGTGGCTTTGGAATCTGAATTTTCTAAACTTTCTTTCATTCTACATTGAGAATAGACATCCTTACTAAAATTTTGGTGATTTTCAGTTTCTGATTTTTAAACTTGATATTTATCAGTAATTGTATGAAAAGACGTGTTATGCCAGGTTATCTCTAAATTTTCTATTTAGTGATGTGATAATGTTAAATAACGTGTTATGGACAACCATGCAGTTAGAATGATGCATTTCAATCTGGCATTCGAAACTCACCTATTGGAGATCTTAATCTTGCTTTGCTCTTTTAACCATTTATTTGTCTTATCCTGTATGATCACAGCATAGTAGTAAGATGGCCACTGTATTTTGCTGGACTTGGAATGATATACTTGGAATGAGGAGGTAGATATCTTTCCTTGCTAATTTATTTGCTTGGTCCTTAATTCGGAGGGAAAAATAAAAACTGAAAAAGATGCAAAAAGAGACTGGCAGAGCAACAGGAAAAATATGAAGAAAATAAACATCAGGTGATTTAACTTTTTGCACAGTACATTTATATTCAATTACGGTTTATGAAAAGAAGAGGAGGACCATTAAACTATCAGCAATAATCAAGATGATGACTGCAGGGGCTTTTTTCTTCCTACCTATTGGGAGTTGCACTGAGTTCAAGTTGAATTTAATGTGAGAGAGGAATAAAAAATAGAGTAACTATTATGAGAGGACTTGGAGAGTTCTATGAATTCACCAAGCTGTGCTGATCTTAAATAGTTAATATCAGCCTGTCCAAATGGTTTACCCGAATCAATGCAAGGCACTCTCAAGACACTTGCTCCAAGTTTTTAAGATCACTAACCCATAAAAATAAAGCTCAGTTGAGACAGGTGGTTAAATGTGCCGGAGGACTCTAAGTAGAATTGAATGCCATTATTATAAAATTCATTAATTTGAATGACTTGGTTGGCTGAATTTTAAACTGCTCTTGTCTCTGTTGCCTCTGATGCCGTCATTGCTGCAGGAATTCAGTGCTGGCTGATGAAGTGCAAAATATTTCTCTTTTTGTTTGTTTCAAAGAAATTTTAAAAAGAAATTAACAGTAAGTCTGAAAAAAAAAACACATAGTTACTCCAGCAGTCCTAACAAGAATGTAATATAAACTTTCACTAATTCAGTCAGGGGTGTTAGGAGCTAACAAGAGAAGCTTGATTTAAAAAATGGATATAGGACACAAATATTCCAACTGCTGCTGCAGGGCAACCTTGTTCCAATATGTCCAGTGTTTTCCATGAGGAACAGCTGAAATTTCTCACAAATCATACCAGGACTATTAAATCCAGGTGACAAAAGAATTATGTTCTTAAAAGTCTCATAAATTATGGGAAAGATAAAGAATTGAAAGCCTGCTTTACTTTCAAAACTCTTACCTGAAAATTCTTTCAGTGAATGTTATTCAAGGAGAATGTGAAGGGCTGTTTGTTTGTTTTATTTTGTTTATCAGTTTTTGAATTTGTCATGCCTGCCAAAGAACCTTTGGGACCACTGGAGTGTAAGAAAGCTTGCTGTGGTTTACTGAGTTTTCTTGCTTATCTAAAACTACATAAATTGAATCACCAGCTACTCAATATTTCAGTATTGAAAACAACATTGGTATCTAGAGAGGCCCACTGTGTCATCTTGGCCCAATGCATGGCACCTTACTTCAGTGGAGGCTGAGGAATATAGTATATGATCTAATTCAGAGGATAGAAGTGAAGGTGCTCGTATTCAGCTGTGAAAATTATAAAAATAGGGAAGGATCTGTGAAACTCATGAAACAACATGGGAGCGGTGTCGGTAGACCAATGGCGATGCATGCGTGTGCAACAAACAAACTATTTACCTGAAAAGCCACCTAGAATCATTTCGTATATAGCAGAAACAAATAGTTTTTTTTTCCGTCTGTGGATGAATCTTTAGCTACAGAAGAAAGTTGATGTGTCTCTGACCTGAACCCATTGAATGCACTAGAAAAAAAAATATTACTAAAGCAGGACTACTGTGAAGCTTGTTATCTTGGCAGTGTCATTTTGTGCATCATCAAAAATGAGTGATTTCAGAATCTGGCTCAAAGACATTAGTTTTGGTTGGATTTTTCTTTGTGCTTCCTTATTTTCCTATTACTGATTACTTGGTATTACGTGTTACTTTACTCCTAAATAGAGAAGCTCAAAACCAACAAGCCACAGAAGAATATTTGGGAAAATCACACATTTCAGACTCTGGCCTATTCCATAGCCATCAGTATGGTTGTGTGCATCTGAGCATGAACACATTGTTCCATAGATGGTAATAACAAGGAGTGAAAAAGTAAAATATATATATATCATACATACCAGTGTATTTGTCTAAGAAAACATTGTTCTGTAATGTAAACAATCAATGATGCTAGAAATAAGCCTGGAAAATCAAAGAATTGTAGTAGAAGCTTATACAAGGCAGGCACAGGATGGAAAAAAAGGGCTTTAAATGCAGCTCTAAGTACAAATATTGAGCAATCTAGAAAGGAGCTGGTATCTGAGCATAACAAAAGCCATATATCTGGCTTAGTTATGTGAAAAAGCCTCTAGTGAATCTAAGAGAAAGTTGTAAACCCTGAAGAGCAGTGAGAGCAACAGAATTTTGTGTTTGAGGAAGCTTTTCCTTGAAGGATAGCGAAGGAATATAGGAAGCTTCTGCTAATTCTGTTGCCAACTATTGTATAAGAATCACATAGCTCAACCACAAAGGGTTCATTAACATGTAAAAACTGTCCACTGGTGATAGTAAAGGCAGAGGTGTTTCTAGGCTGCATATAGATATCTGCTACAAAAGTGTTAGCTGTCACCACACTTTAAATACCCTACTTTACTTTAAAATAGCATATGCAGAATTAGTTTTTCTGTTGTCTTATCATTAAATGGAATTTAATGGTGTCTTATTGTTTGGTCTAATATTTCGTAGATGGTGTTTTGCTTGCTATCTGCCTGTTAAATCTAAATATGACATAACTCAAACAGTGCCTTTCAGGAGAAAGGAGCAGAGGGACAAGGGCACAGGTCATTAGAGTATAACAGTCATGACAAGGAACATGACCTGTATTTCTTTATTTCTGCTCAGCAGCTTTCCTTTCCTGATACTTTTCAGGAAAATCATCTTAAAATTTGCTTTAGTCTGTGGAGAACAGTGGCAAATTTTTACTAGTCCTGATTCTGTGGTCTGGCTGCAGTAGCACAGTCCCTTAGTCCCCAAGCACGGGGTTTTTCCCCGGTTGGTCACTTGCTGGCAGGAGGGAGTGTGACAGAGCAACCGCCCTGCTTGGGCGCTGGTGCTGCCGGAGCCAACAAGCGAGACGTCTCCTGCAGAAACCTCGTTACTTTCATGTGTGCAGTTCTATCTCAAACGTGTGCTTTCTTTTTAAGTTCTGGAAGGATTATGTACAGAGCGGTACCCTGGAGCTTGGGGAGCATTTGGCTGCTAAAAACACAGTTTGTGGCACTGACAGCCTTTGCTCTCCAGGTCAGTCCCTGGGTGAGAATGGAGTGGACGCGGGATGCGGTAGCCGCAGCTCTGGCTCGGGCGGCAGCCTCGGGGCAGCCGGTTTGCTCTCTGCCCTCTCGGAAGCAGCAGAAGCGGCTTCTGAGGTGGAAGGTCAAGGGGGAATTTGGGGGAAAGTAGCTTCTATCTTTAGGTGTTTCAGAACTATAGCACTTTAAAAAATGTTTTCAAAGCCTTTCAGTTGTTTTGCACAGTGAAAAAAGACAGTAGGGACAGATGTCAAGAGAGACAGCTGAAATCTTCCAACAGTATTACAAGGATTTCAACTGAGACTGAGATCTGAGGCTTCTGGGCTCTGCTGGAGCATAGTGTTCACCTGAGCTGTGCAATACCCGCTGCTGAAAGGTGTAGCGTTGTGACGTGAGCATGAGAGACTCTTATTCTGGGACTTCCTTTCAGAGCATAGACACTAAATATCCTTTATCGGAGAAATGTAAAGATTATTCAATACCAATCTGATAAAGGAAACTTTAAGAATAAGTATTACTCTTAATACCCAAATCTGTGATATATCTTGAAGTTTTTGTACAGATAGCCAACTATAGATAATTTTTAAAACCTGTTACTGCAGTAACAAATAATATCCATCAAGGTTGTCATTTTCCTATTTTCCTCTTGTTTTCAGAATCAATAATTCTGAGCCCTTTTATCAATGATAGAAATGAAAGGTTAAGGATTGAGAGGTTTTTTTTGCATATGTATAGTCCAGCATAACTCCTTTCTCCTCTCCTTCCTTTCTAATGCTGGGAACCACAGGGTCAATAACCTGGTTTTGAAGGGACCACAAAAGGTAAATGCAATAGGTGCACGTACCCACAATTGGCACTAAGAACTCCTGTCATACTTAATGTGGCACCTGATATCTTCTACAGCCCAGCAGTTCCTGAGTGCAAGCCTCTGTTTGTGCAAATAAAAGATTAAAAATCCCTTCATAACTCTAGTATAACGCTTATAAATAGTAGTAGCTTAGTGAGAAAAACAATGATTACATATTTTTTCCCACTCTTTAATGGGTGATTTTTTGTTCTCTTTCAAGGCAAGACATAATTAGCCTGACCAAATATTTGCAGGTTTTGGCTCTATGCTGACAAGCCTTCCCAAGCTTTATTACAGTGCAGCCAAAAGCTTGCTAGGACACAGGAATAACAACAAACTTAAATGTAGGTTCCATCTAAGTTCTCACCAAATTTCAATTGTAAAACCATTCAAGGAGATGAACTGGGAGTTGCCCTCATTATAAGGCGCATTTAAGTTTCCAATGTATAGTTCTCCATGAATAAACTGCATTATTTATTGCATTTAATGCATTTAAAGGTCATAGAAAAATATAGCAGCAATGAAAAGCCATAAACTGATGAGATACAGCCTGGTATATATTGTGCAGTATATTGTTCAGATAGATTCCATGAGGCTAACAATAAGTCACAAGAAGGAACAGGCTAAATGATCCAGAAAAATTAAGTAAGTGGGGGCCCATCAACTCAAGTACTTCACTTTCACAAATAAAATATTAAGTCTCTCCCGAAGTCAGTATTAACCAAATTTTTTTTGCATTTTAGAAAGATTAAATACTGATGTGTCACGTTGTTTTTTTCTGAGCTAACTGATTTTTTTCATCTGCCCCTAATCAGGTGTACTGTTGCAGATACATTTCAGAGCATGGATCTTGAAAGTACAGACCCTGTAATGCACTAGATGACATTCCTATTTGTTTAGGAGCCTTTAATTTGCATCACTGCTGGAAGAATAGAAGAGTTTGGCTTATATGGTAAGTTTTTAAAAATATATATGCATAGCAGAGTTCCTCAAAGGGCACGTGTCATTAGCTGCCAGACAGAAACTGCTGTATAGAGCAACTGCCAGCAGTAGGAGTTCTGAGCAAATGCCTCTTATTCATATTTTTCTTTGATAGAGAATCTTTCTAGAGCAGGACATGAGTGGTGTGAATTTTTTCCTCCTAACAGATTCTCTTAAAATGTTGTGGAAGATCCCTAATAATTTTCTGTACATCTTGTTTAAAAAAAAACCCCACTCTTTCTAGACAAGAACATCTGTTGCAAACCATAGACCTGAGAATTTTCTATCAGCCTTCTCTGCAAAGATCAGTAGATTTTTCTTTGTTTCCTTCTTTTTTTGTTGTGCCAGAGATGGTATCCTGCATGCACTCACCTTCTTGTTTTTGTTGCTATTGCTCCAAGCTATTTCTTGATACACAGCATAAAAATCCTGACTTGGTCATGGAAATATTTCTCCCTCTCTAAAATCCATCCTTCACATCTCTAGAATTGTTCATGCTGAGCTGCAATGTAGAGAATGAGGTGGCCAAGACAGCTAAAAAGTATGGAATTTGATAGCCTATGCAAATAAAGAATATTTCCATTCCCACATTTTCTCCCTCTTTTTTTATGATTTCACCTTGATTTTGGTTGACTGTTCTGCAGTCTGCTTCATTGAGCTGCGTATACTGTATATAATACAAAACTTAAACTGAATTCTTAGAAGATATTCTAAATCAGATAACATGGAATAATAACTCATGTCTAATTCTAGCCAAGAAATAATAACTTCTTAAGATTTCTTGAAATTTAATATGGTTCTTCAATAAACTCAGTGACATTTGAATTTATTTTATTTTCAGGTATCTTTTTGAAATGAAATGATTTGATGAAGCTGTTTCTTGTTTAAACCAAAATGAAGAGTATGGCCTAGGATATTGTGCAGCTCATCGTTAACAGAACTAAATGGCAAGTTACTGAAAATAACCTTCATAGTACTCTCTTTATAGCAAGCTTTGCTTTGAATGTCATCTAGCATTCCTAGCAATAACAGCCTGTATGCGTTTTGATGTAAGATAGCAGGGCTCAATTGTGCTGAATGACCTTTTGAAAATAATGATTTACTGCTTATTCATGGTGCCCGTTGCTCTGAAAATTACTGGTATTTTTTGTGATGCTATCTGGGAGCCTTCAATATTGCATTGATGTTCAGAGGTGTATTGAAAAGTATTTTATGAGCTGTGTGAGATTCCAAACTGGTAGTAGATCATATAGGTAGACTTGAAAATTTTTTTTTCTAAAAACAGAACTGTGGAAAATCTTTTTACTTAATTGCCAAGACCAAATTTCAAATTTGCATATCTTCCTGAATCAGCTAATACTGCCATCAGTTAATACTTCATTTTCAAAAGGAGTAAGATTTTCAATCACTTTAAAGAAAGCCAAATAAGAACAGAGTAGTATCTAGCAACTGATAGAACTCAATATGGTACAGGGACAAAATAAAACAAAACCAAGGTTTCCTTAGGCCCCTCATGATGCACACAAGCCCGTATTCAAAAGCAACTGATATAACTGAAAATATGGGCTCCTGACTTCCATCTGGAATGGCAATGTTTTTCAACAATGTATTTTTCTTGAAAAAGTAATATTTAAAAGTATTATTTTTCCTTATTTTTTGTTGCTGTTTTATTCATTTAATTGCTATATTTTTCCGCTCTTGCTTTTTGCAGCAGGAAGAGTTATATGCCTCATTTCAGAGAGGGTAAACTGATTCAGCGAATCGAATGTTTGGATTAGAAATGATCCATACATTAATTTTGCACTAAAGATTTTGTTCCGGATGCCAACTTTTCCCTCAATGCTCCGTATGAATCACTGTAAATGTAACTGATATGCCCAGGGAAGGAAAAATTTTGTGAAATTTGTGACTTTGACTCCATTTTAAAATTAAAACATTTGTGTCTTACAAATTTTCAAAGAATAATATTCTGGTATTCTAAATAATATTTTTTGTACGAGTGCCCAAAGAAAAATATTCCTCATGCTTTTGATTCTTTGCATAGAGTTTCCTCATCTTACAGCCCTTTGTACTGCATCTAACAGCTGCTGCTTGAAGAGCAGCAGTAAATTCTCCTTGAATTTGGGGCTACCTATAGTTAGATTAATGACTGAGGGGAAAAATCCTGAAAACTGGTTTCAGTGGAATCATAATTTCATTTTAAGTCTGTCCAAATCGACAAAATGACATATACATAAGTATATACAGAATAATATTGCAGTTTACAATCTGATCTTTACATCTTATAGGTATATGTTGGATGATAAGACTCCTGACGAAATGTAAACTGCCATAAAAAACTTCTTGAATGGGTAATATCAACTATGTTGTTGAATCCTTGATTCAGGAGTATGCTTAAGCACCCCGTATTGAAAGAGATTATTCAGATATATGTAGTGAAAATTGTTCCTAAATTTATTTTAATATATATTCAGGAAATCATAAGAAAATAAATGCAAATGAGATCTTTCCAAAATCAAGTCATGTTACTCTACTGTCTAATATAGTGCTTTGGCTAAAGAATGAAAACTTACTTGGAACCAAATTTAGCTGCATTTATAACAGCTAAGTACATAGTGCATTGCTGCTGATAAATAATGTACTTTTCTGAAGTACGTACATTTTCATAAGGCTATCATTTTATTGCTACTGTGAGATATAATATCTGCAAATATTATAATATTATTTAACAAGATTTTTAACAGGTAGAGCGCAAGCTCAGTTTACACTTGTATCAAGGATACATAGAATTGTCTACATAATTTAAAACTTATGAATTCTATCAGTAGCAGAATGACAATGATATGGGAAAAAAATTCTGGAAGAACTGTCATTTTCCTAGATATCACAACAAATTGGGGAAATTTCAAATCCACAAGAATTTATTTCAGTGAGGATGCATGCATTGCACAAATATCATGCCCTGTAATGTTTTACTCCCAACAATGATCAGCAAATCAATGATGTTCTTCATCCTCATCAGGAAAAATACTATAAATGTGATCAAACTAAAGAAAGTCCTGAACTGGTACAACATAAACTTTCTCCTGCTAAGTAATTTATGTCAGTGATTCCCTGAGATCTTTAAAAATGCAAATGTTCTGTTCCTTTGCTGAAGGAAAGCAAGACTGAATTGCATCATTAAAAAAGTCACCTATATATGAGAATGCATCTGCCCACTCTTACAAGACAAAATTATATGAACTAGGCAAGCAGAGAACAAACAAATAATTTTATAACTGTAGTCTCTGTGAGCTACAAAATTTAGACTCTGAATGAGTTAAATGAATGCTGTGAAAACAGCAGGGTACTGTATGTACTCTATGC
>JAVCKT010097354.1:0-11801 GCA_032273925.1 Rhynchotus rufescens | reverse complement strand
TAAAAGTAATATATATATATATTTTATTCTCTAACCTGCATAGCATCTACCCATTTATTTCAATAGAAGTGAGTGTGGTTCCCTGCTGCACTGCAAACACAGATATCTTCGTGCCAAGAGCTTTCCATTGCATGCAAAAAGTAGGGATCTGTTTTATCCTCTCTTATCCCATAAACTAACAAGCCTTTTCTCAAACATCTTTTTTTTCCTCAACTAATGCAGGTAATCATGGAGGAGGATGGGATATTCAAGCTTAAGGTAAGCAAACCCATCAGCTTAGCGTATGAGCCTTGCCCAGAGGTACTGTCAGCTGAAACTGTGAGTGTGTTGCTTGCAGGGCAGGGAGCAGGCAACACAAAACCATGTCTAACCACTGATGTGGGCTCAAGCCTGAAGTAATAAGTGAAGGTTTGTGGTTCAACATATCAAGGAAATAATCACCAAGAAGGAACCTTCAAAATAAACCAAATGTCATCCTCCCAAGGCAGGTTCCTCCCAAGCACTGCACACAGAGTCAATGTTTAAAGTCACTGCTGGTTGGTAATTGGGTATTCCTCTTGACATTCATGTTTCTAGAGGTAAACATAATGGTAGGAGATTTATTTCTGGTCCTTATCACACCCTGAACAGAACAGGGCGTCCCCTTTTTCATTTAGGTATCTTAAACTGAAAGCAGGACGTAGGGGAAAAACGCCAAAAAAAGAGCATTTTTATATTCATTTTGAAAATTTGTGTTTGCTTTTTCTTTCTTGTCAGGTCTTGCAGTCTTGCAAGCCCTGTTCATATTAACTTCTGCCTAGATGCTCTACCAGCTATCCCTAGAAACCTCCCTGTCTGGGTTAACAGACCCTGCAACTGGGGAGGAGCGTGAGCGAGAGAGGAGGCGGCTGCCCCAGTGATGTCTGCAGGCCAAAAACCCCTGTCCTCAGACAAGGTGGTTGCTGCAGCACTAGCATAGGACGGGTGGTTAATCACTAGTGAACCCGAAGAATCAGGCTACTGAATCTTTGAACTTATTTCTGCTGTTTAATGTTGGGTTTTTTTGCAACTAAGTGCAGCCCGTCCCACAGGAACTGCCATCACTGACTCCATGGGGATCAGACAAGCTGCTCCCTCCTGCTTCCAGGCGCACAGAGGTGGGACTGGGCTACCTTCACATGCTCAGGAGAGAAAGCGTGTCCATAGACAGGCTTCAGCTCCACAGAAGGCCTGCAAGGCTTTTTCAGGCTAAGGAATATTGCATTGCCTTTGGCGAGGTGAGATGGAAGAGGAGAAAAGGTAAAGGAGGGTAAGCACAAATATTACTGCTGCTATGACTTTTTTTTTTTTTTAACTTTATGATTAAACAACCATAGAAACCATGATTACAGATCACTGACATCTTTTAAAACATGCCAAACTAGTAAGTGTCTCATTAATTTAGTCACACTGACTCAAGCCCTGGCTAGCTCGCAGCACAGGCAGCGCTGGCACTCGGCTGCTCAAAGAGATGGATCTTCCTCAAGAGGCCCTGGCACGATCCCACGCGTTTGACCAGTGACACAACACAAAGACGGGGGCAACCACTTTGAAATACATCATCCTATTGCACCTAGCCCTGGAAAAGCTCCTGGTGTTTAATGCTGACTCTTCCTGGCAGGATGCAAAGCAAGGCACTCACGTTACTGCTGGCCACGCACACTGGTGGGTTCTTCGCCCAGAGCAAACCAGTGAGAACAGACTGCAGGTGGCTCTGACCTGTAAGAGAGCCTGCCGTGGGGGTCCAGCCACGAACTGTTCCTAGGGGAACGCTAAATTTTTGTTGGAGCAGACAGATCCATAGACTTTCCTGGGAGCGAGAGAGCAGTGATCCATAGACAAGGTTTATGCTTGCTTTGACTCACATTGCTCGTGATAGGAACTCTAGTCAGCCAGCTTGGTCTGTCCAAGAGGGGAAAAGAAAACCTGTTTTTATTAAAAACAATTTATATATATATATATGTTATTTATATTTATTTTTATATATAATTTATAATTAATATATATAAATATATATAAATTGTTTTTACTAAAGACAATTTATATGTGTATTTATATATATACATAACACAAAATTACTATATTTCTAGTATTCCTCTCTGTCCTCAACTAAAGTTACCAACCTCTTATTAACTGTAAAATAACTTTGATGATTTTGATAAGTATGATAAAAAAATCCTGTTTCTGATGAATAGCCCTTTTGATACACTGCCAATTTTACTATGCCATACATACCAGTGACATTGTAAGCACTATAATTTCTTCTTCAGAACTGTCATATTTCTTCCACAGTTAATTTTAATTTTTAGTACTACTTCTTGTTTCAGTGCAACCAGTTAAAGAAGTTTTCAACACATTTTACTTTTTGCTGTTTGGAAGAAGAAAATCAAACAGGAACACAGGAACTACAATGATGCAGATTCCTAAATTAGCAGATCAAGATGTTGAGCAGGCCACTTCAAAAGTCACAAGATCTTGATTCAGAAGATGCCTGAATAGATGCCTGTCCATGAGTGCCACTTCAGAAAACAACATTCTTTCTGATCACTAACAGTCTTAAAAGTTAATCCTAAATTGGGCATTTTCAGAACAAGCAAATAGAGAAGACATGGCTAGAAAGAGAAATTTTACCATATCTGTCTTTTAAAATCCCACCACCCTAGAAGCAATCAGGTATGTAACAAAAGCCTAATTAATAAAATAATCATTAGGAAAAGAGACTACCACCTGTGAAAAATCCCAGTGGCCAAAAAATAGAAAAGATTCAGAAAACTTGAAAATATTTTTGCCCTCTCAAGAAAGAAAGGTGGCAGACTGCACGGGTCCTGTACAAAGTAAGATGTGTAGCTTTGGAGTCACTTATGGAGAAACATTCAGTAGCAGGAATATAAATTATTACATCTACTATAAGTAGGAACATCTCCCAGATGATGGGGTCAATTCATCAGGTACCAAAAGCTCCTAGAGAAACACAATTATATCCATCTGCAGGTTCTGTATTTAGAGAAAAGAGTAATTACTCCATCTAGATTAAAAATCCAGTAAAAGTCCAGTAACAAAACAATCATTCTGGGGAAAAAAAAGGAAAAAAACGAATCATGTTTATAATTTACACATGAGCCCACAATTTGCTTTTTTTTTTTTTTTTCTTTCTTCACTTTTTTGGGGTTTTTTTTTGCGTGTTTTGTTTGTTTTGAAGTCAACTTTTTCTGGAATAGAATGATTTTCATGCCTAGAAACATCACCACTGAGGTAACGAGGCATCATTCCCAAGCATGTCCGCAGCCACTGAAGGATCTCAAGATGGCAAGCTGAGTCTCTCCGGGATACATTTTTGTACTCAGAAAGCAGGCAAGGAAAACAATGTTGCCGAGAGAAGCAGATGGCCAGTGAGTTATCACTCTCGGTCTGATGACTTATGTGGGCTAAACTTGTTTGTTTACTCGCATATTTGCAAAAAAGAAATATTCCTTATGTTAGCAGTAGCTACAGTGTACGGCACCCAGACCGCCGCAGCTCTACAGCAGGTACCACTGCCCACGTGCAACACCAAGGAAAAGCCACAAGATGTTTTCCTGCATCAAGAAAAGTCACAGGTCGCCCTTTCCCATGTCAAGGAGTTCAGTGACCTGTATGGCTAAAACTCTGCCTCAAAAAGAGTTAAGGGACAAGAGCATTTCCAGTCACAACTGAGTTGGGGGCAGATTTCCTGGGATGTTGGGAGCGCCCATGGCCGCAGCAGCCTCTGCTTCATCCTGCCCAGGATTTCAACCCATGAGGAGCAGGGGAAAACAAGGAGATATTTTAAACAGGTTTTAGTTTATCGGTATGTTTTTGAAAAGAAACAGCCTTTGGTTTAGGTCATGGAGGGCCCAAGGACAAACACGTGAAAAGTGGATCTTACCTTCAGAACATTCAAATTCTCAAAGAATTCAGAAATTCTTTGAGAAGATCATTTCTTTCAAAGAAACATTTATGTGAAAGCTTCTTCAGGTCTTTGCCCATCTTCCAGGACTCATGAAAACCAGAAACTCCACTGGTCTAATACCTGCCCACTTTCTTCCTATTCCTTTCTTTTAGCCTGCTTCTAAGATGAGCCACTTCTTGTCACGTCGGAAACACTGTCATGCTGTGTGCATGCATGGACAATGCCGTGGCATTGTTCCTAGGGCACAAACACTTTGCAAGAAGAGCTGTTTCTTAGCCCACTCTTGCCTGAGCTGTTGACACGAGCCCCACACTAACCCTATACGTTGCATTGAGAAAGTGCCATCATATGGCAGTGAAGCAAGAAAGCAGTTTATGTGCCAGCAAGTCCTGTTAAATGAACCATCCTTGACAATACAGATTGCTCTCAGACCAGCTCATCTCCTCTATAAAACTGGGCTCGCTATCTTTGCTTTGCTAGGCACCTAAAACTAATGCAGTCTTTCTGCCTGCTGGACCTCCGGTTCCATATAGGAGCAGTACTGGGAAAAGATTTCAAACGTTTTAGCCAACAAACATGGTTGCTGGAAACAAGGAAAGCAAGGTCACTGTGTGACCTGCTAACTCTCAAAAAAAAAAAAAAATCACCAAAAAGAGTCTTCTATCTGCAAGTACAACATTGCTGTTGTCAGTTGTTGCTAATGACCACCCTTCCTATTCCAATGGCTACTGGTAGTTACCAAAGGGCCCTGGCTTTCAGCACAAACAGTTTGACATTATTTTCCTACTAGCATAAGCATCACCACGTTCTTGTATGGAAACAGAAGTGACTAAAGGATTAGAAGTAATTAGTATAGCTTTACTTATTGGCAAGAGCACTGAAAGCAGATCAAGCCATTTTTCAGCAAATTCTCCGAAGCAGCAGAATTTAAGCGTGCTGCCAGAGCAGCTCAGTGGTGCCCGGCACGCCCTGGAAGGAGGTGCACGGGACAGCAGCACCAGCACCTCATGGAGCTACCACCGTGGAGGCGCGGGCCTGGAAAAGGAAGCGGCAGCGACGTGGGAAAGCGGGAACGCGCTCGCACGCGACACCGGCCCATTGACACCCGGCGCTGGGGAGCGCGGCGCCGTGCCGGGCAGCGTCTCGGAGCCTTCCTCTCGCTCTGAGCCTTCCTCTTCCTCCACCTCTGCACCGCCTCGGCGGTGTGGGAAGTGCTGCCCGAGCACCATCGGCTCGCCCGGAGCCCCACTCGCCGCCTCCCCGCCGTGCTATCGGCTGCACGTGGCACCACAAACTGCGCTGATACGACCCATTTCTGCACAAAGCGAAGAAAATGCAAAGGCAAAATGTGCTTTTTCCATCCCCCACAGCATTGCTCTTAATTTTCTAAGTGAAACACTTTCTCTCTTCTTTAAAAAAAAAACGGTTGGACGGACAGGAAAAAGGGAATCTCTGTGGAAGCATGAAGTTTAACCAGAAGAAATTCCTATTCCAATAAAAATTAACAGGTATATGAATACACAGTTCATATACCTGGGCAGTAGGTTCATAGAGAACTATCTTTTTTTATGGCATCTTATCTCATTCTACTATGAAGAAAATATACGTAAATTTCATACATTAGGGCACAAAAATTGTGCATAATTTTCAGTGAAAAAATTCAGAGACTGAAATCTCAAATTTTAAGCAACTTCAATCCATACTAGGAAAAAAAGTTCTTCTAAATAGTTGAATACACTATTAATCCTTGAATCCTATCCTTCACAACAACAATTTAATAGTAAAAAATATATATTTTTTCAAGCTATTCAAGCTTGGGGTTGTCATGTCACTGGGTTTATTAATCCCATGTGACAGAGAAATTTATTAATTTTGGTGTATGTTACTTATAGCATTTCTGGAACTTGGAATACAAATAACTGAATTAGCCTCCCAGCACTCTGGAAGATACAACTGCAAGTTAGATGCACTGTATAGCAATACACTATATAGTTAAGCACTAAAAATAGTCCTCTCATCTTTCTTGGTGAAAAGGCTACTGTTTCTAGCTTCATTAGTCACAGAAAAGAGAAAAAAAAAAAACAGTTCTCAGTGAGCTCCTCCTGAGATTCCCAAAAGGAGAGGACTCCAGAGCGCTGACCACGCTTGAACATGGTGCGGGGAGCTCAGCCCGCACCATGCAGGGAATGGAGTTGGGAACAGCACTAAGAGAATCCAGTGCCAGCCCCATGTCCCAGCAGGAAGATGTGTAGCCAGCCTCAGGCACCATTACTGGTGCTATTGGTAGGGTACACGCCAGCCCCACCAGCCCTGGGCTCACGTTACCATCAAGTGACCTCTACAAGCGTGTTCTGCTCCCTCTCGGTGCCATTCCTGGGAAACGCGCGTGTGTCCATGTGCAGACACCCCCCATCTCCACAGCTGGCACTTGCCACAGTGCCACAAAGAAGGGAAAGGAGAAAGGATCCCAAATCCCAGCACTCTCCCAGAACAAGCCATGCACACAAATGAACCCACTGACCACCTCCAACCACTTCTAATTTTCTTAAAATACAGTAGTTACCATGCTAAGAAAAACTTGAAACTGTTAAACCTCATGTAAAAGCACGATCAAATATTTGCATGTGGACAGGACTAGCTTGCTGGGGATGACTAAAGCCCTGCAGATGAGGAAGTTCCCGTGTTGTTCCACAACAGTAACGAAACTCTCTTCAAAGATGTTGAGCACCTCATCTCATGAAGCTGCATCTCTATGAGGCAAAGGGAGTAAATGCAGTAAGTACATATGTACCTACCTGCTAGGATTGGTTGTCTTTCTATAAGGAGACTGTGTTTATTACTGGAGCCCCACAACTAAATGCACACACATTTAGTCCAGACCTCTATTCAAATAGCAGACGATATTTGTAACTTATTCAAACAGATTGAACTTCAAGGTAATACTAAAACATTAAGTAAAGCAACTATTCAAGCTACTATTCTAACATGATTTAAAATGGACATCACTTTTGTCAATTTGTAGAATTGACAAAATATGGAGGGTGAGAAGAAGCAAACATTAATATCACATTATTTAGCAAAAATTGCAATTATTCAGTTATTACCATTTCAGTAAACTATTCAACAAATGAAACAAGAAGATAACATTTGAAAACATTAGTGAAACATTTCTTAAATGACTTCTGAAATGAAGACTGAAAAGTATCTGAATAATTCAACAGAAAGCTGCCACGGGCGTGGGTTTATAGCTATGATTTATCTTTCGATGGCCAAGCAGTGACTGCAGTTTGTCGGCACCTCAGACTGCTTTACATTTATGATTCATTTGCACGAGAACTGTTTTCAAAGCTTTTTTTTTTTTTTTTTTCTTTTTTTTTTTTGTATTATGATAAAATTAACAGACAAAAATGTTCAGCTGTGATGCACAGCAATATGCATGACAAGGTCTGGCCACAATATACTCACTCTCTAGAGAAGAAACAGTTTGGTTTCTCAGGGCTTGCACTGAAAAATATGTTCATTCCTGATGTGTTGCATTAACATATAATGAACTCTTGCTTTATTTTAATTTATTTTCGAACCAGGCAAGTTGAATGTACTGAAAAGATGATGGTGATATAAAGTGCTTCTTAGTGTAGGGTTATGAAACTAGTAATGAGCCATCCCACACACTTTTTCTATCATGCAGACTACAGTAGAGTTATTTTGGATGATCTTTCTGCTGAAAAGCAGTTATGGCACTGCACAAAATATTCTGCCTGTAAAACTCATGAAAATACCAGGGTGTCCCATCTTGCAGGGAACTCTAGGTTGGAAAATTCTTCAGACCTTAACTCTGTTTTTCCCCTTTGGGGGAGCCACAATCCCTGGGATAACTGCAGACGAACTGGGAAAATCAGCACAGCATTTAATTTCTCAAAACCTGCCATAAGGCTGCGCTCAGCTGAGCCATCTCTCCAGATTTCACATGGACACAAGGAAAGAATTTGATACAAAAGCACCAAAAAAAGAAAAAAAAAAAAGAAGAAAAAGGGAAAAAAAAAGGAAAAAAAGAAAAAAAAAGAAAAGAAATAAAAAAGAAAAAAGGAAAAAAAGGAAAAAAGGAAAAAAGATAAAAAAAGAAAAAGGGAGAAGTGCCAGAGGATAACTGCAACGCACCAAAAGGAATTAAAGGCTAATAAAGGAAAATCCAGAGTTTTGCCGTACTTCAACGCCTAAGCACCACACAGTGCCCTCTGCTGCTTAAACAAGTAATAGGCGAAGGCCACTAAAAAATGACGTCATTTGATTTTAAACAACACCCTACGCTGTATGCACCAGAATTTATTTCCTTAATTACTTTTGTAAAATGCAAAACTAGTAAAAATACTAGTCATTTTTGCAAAAGCCCTCAGTACCAGCTTAGAAGAGAAGTTTTCACATTCTCTCTTCCCATCTCAAACTCTGTGTCCTGTCTGCAAAGGAACCGAGCAGCTTTCTTCCCATATTGGTATAGTGGGAAATTCACGTGGAAAGCGAGTTTGGGAGCCTGGGTGGTAGGAGGAGGAGGAAATGAGCCCAGTTACCACGAGATTTAATCCCAAGACTCTCCTCACAGCTAAAGAGAACAGCACGAACACGGTCTACACCCTGCCCTCATCACTTGTCCTAAATACCCAGATACTAACAAATATACTCTGGAACCGATTAATTCAGCTGAACAAGAAGTGCCCATCTCTGGGTACTCTTAAAATAAATAAATAAAAAACGGAGGGTCAAATGTTTAATGTAGTTTTCCACTTGCAAATAGATGTGCATTAACAGTCTATAAAACATCCCTACTCACAACATGAAAGAGGTAAAAGCCGAGCGAAGGAGAACGAGCCTGATGAGGATTTATTGATCGTCAGACAGAACCAGGGAGGTCTCCTAATGTGCAACACAAATTTTTAATCTGATTCTGAAATCTTATCTGCTGCCTTTAAGAAGATTAGCACATATTCTCTTACAGCACACACTGAATTCCAACCCCTCTCCCGAACTAGGAATATTTGCAAGAACGTGAGTATTTTAACCATTCTATTTGCATATTACCCAAAATCAAATTCCAAGTTGGTCAAGATGAACACCTCTTCACAGAACATGCCATAAAAATGTTATTTTCACACATATACACGAAAACTTCAGTTGTTCATTATCAGTATGTTGGCTTTGAACAGAAAATGGAATGGAAGGAAATATTCAAAGAAAGAAGCTACATTCAGAGGGCAGAATTCAAACCTCCCTCCAATCCAAAAATGATTTTTCTCCTCTCTTAACACAGACTGAATACAAGGCAGGTTGCTAGCATCTCAAGTGCTTAGTTCTGCTCTATGAACCCATCCAATTTGCAAAGTTTTAGGTTTATCCTTCGTTTTTCCTTTAGCTAAAATGACAATGACCTCAAACTGTTGGTGAAAGGGAAATACTGCCATGCTGTGAAAGTCTTCCTGTGATCCTGGAGCAAAGCAAGAGCCTTCTTCCCATTCCCTTAACTGCTTAACTGCCACCTATAGGCTCAAGCGGCTGGCAACCTGACGCCAGATGTGCCCAGCACAGCTTTCCCATCTATTTTTAGTAAAAAGTCCAGGACTTCAGCAGGGTCTGTCAAAAATAAAAATAAAAATAAATAAAAAATAAAAAATAAAAATAAAAAATAAACAAAAAATAAAAAACAAAAAACCAAAAAATTTAAAAAAAATAAATAAAAAATAATAATTTTTTTTTTAAAAAGTGTGCTAGGTAATCCCAAATATCAGCTGAACATTCCCTGTGCTATTGGCCCCCCCGGGCTTTTATCTAAAATGTAAAATAAGTCGAATAACCTTGCATTTGTCATGAGCAAACGTACCCAGTTACAGCATCTCACCTAACTCGCTCTGAGCCTTTAATCTAGGCGAGGCCTTGAATCGAGGGCAGCCTCGAGCAGTTTGCAAACACAACGCTGCTTAGGGCGCTGCTTGCTGCATGGAAGGTAATGTGATGAATGACATTTAACTGTGAAGATTTGCATCTGTGCCCTGTAGTCAATAAAAAAAAAATATGTAATTATATTTTCATGATAAAAAAGTCCAAAGGATATTACCCTATTTCAAGCTTCAGAATAATTCTTCGTATTATCCAGAATAGAAATACTTTCATCTCAAACAAAACCGCAGGTGATCACAAAGGTTTGTTTCACTTTGAGCCCACTGGAAATCCCCACAAAGGAACATTCCCTTCAGCACTGCACAATAAATACTTCAAATTTTTTTTTTTTCCTGCACTCAATAACCATCTCACCTATAACAATAAGAAACTGTTTAGCAAGGACCCTTGCATCATTTCAGATATGGCCATTTCAGTTTCCTGCTCTCCACGTATCTCCTTACAGAGGCAAGCACTTGGTTAGGAGACGTACAGACAACTTGAGGCAGAGCAATCATGTCAAAGGCCAGAAAAAATGTATTGGCATAGGACAGCTTTCCTAGTATATCAACCTGTATTTTCCCTTATAACATGGCAACTTACATTCCCTTTATTATAATATTTATTCCCTTTATTATATTTATTATATGGGAATATATTTTTCCCTTATAACACAGGCATATTACCTAGCAATGTGGCTAGTATGACGCAGAAGTCCCGGAGAAAGAGTAGTTTATGGTCACAGAACCTCTCCTGCTTGTAGCTGTAAAATGAGGACAGCAAAACACCCTTCCCTCCCAGAGTTTCTGCAATCACAAAACCAGAAAACTGTCATATGTTCTGGCAGAGAGATAATAAGGGCCATTCATATACTCCAAAAGAGTCTTTGTTCATCATAATCTGCAGGCACAAGAGTGTCAAAAAATAAAGTTGCACCAGAAATTATAAATCTGTCATTTCTTAGGCTGTGCATGTTTGCCTTAAGTAATTTTTTATTTTAGAGTTTTGCACATAAATTCCTAAGGTGTCTTTGAGCAAAGGAAAATAGAAAGGCTGTTAATTACATGCATATTCATGCAGCATGCATATACAGCCCTAACTGGCTGTTTCTTATGGCATGGACCCCCATTATTCCTGGGCTGGCCATGCTGAGGGGCTTTGTTACTGATTGCTGCTCCGCTGCTCCTGCCACAAGTGCCAAGAATGCAGACCTGTGCCAACTACACGAGTTTTAAAAGCTCTTCTTTTTCACTAGTACGCCAAACCACTTATTTTTCTGTACCAGGCAATATGTAAAACATATGTAGAATACCTCTTGGCACCAACAACTACTTCATTACTCATCAAAAAAAACCCTTAAAACTGTTCCCAAAGCTCTCCAGATAAGACAGGTTGTATCGGCTGTTGCCTGTTGAACCTGATCCCGAACTTCAGCACACATCAGATGGTAGGAAAAGGCTGCGGTCGCTTTGGGAGGAAGCAGGAACAAGAAGGAGAAGCAGCACTAGCTCCTGGGCAACTCCCATCCATGAGATGAGAGACTCTCTTATTACCTGGTGTCCTTCAGAAGGCACCACAGCGACGTGATGGGTCCGGGGAAGCTGCTCTGTGTCTCCCGATTTCCTCAGCAACCCCAGAGCTTTCCGGCTGAGGCTTCAAAAGCTGCCTGGTCAGACAGAGGACACACATCCCGGCATGCCTGGAAGTTTCGTTAATGGGTAGCAGCAACGACAAGATGATGTTCACTTTTTGGCAAGCTTGCTCTCAGAATGAAATTTGGGGAGTCAAAGCAGAGACGCCTCCCTAAGGCGGAGGCACCTCCTTGGAACCTGAATGCCTGCTGCAAACAAAACCAGTTTTAGCCGTTCCTCTTCCCCCTCCACTTCCCCTAAAAAAAAAAAAAAATAAAAAGCTCTTTTATAATGTAATG
>JAVCKT010097353.1:0-11801 GCA_032273925.1 Rhynchotus rufescens | reverse complement strand
GAGCATATTTTTAAGGTTATTTGTAATCTGTGAAGGAAACATGGAAGTGCAGAAAGTCTTCTGTCATGTTCAGGAAGAAGGAAGGAGCTCTAACCTTCAACAGGGGACAGATTCCTCTTTCCCAACACTACTAATGCATTTGCAGCATTTTTTATTTCTACAGCTTGTGGGGTGAGGGGTGGTTTGGGGCTTTCTTAAAAAACAAACAAGCAAAACCAACAACAAAAACAAAACTGAACAACAAATAAACAAAAAAGAATCAAACCACCACAGCCAGGGAAACTAAATGCAGAAATGGAAGAATGCAGGGAAGTCTGCCTACGAGCAAACCCCAACATAACACTTCTTCTAGAATTAAAAAACAATATATTTTTAGCATTTCTTCTAACAGGGTATAGGCCCAATTTAGAAAAGACACAGCTGTACCACCATGAATTGTTGTGCTTGTCCACTTACATTAGCTGCAACACTCCTCACAAACAATCTGCATTTCAAATAACTACAACACAAAAAGCAAGTAAACTATACATCACTCGGGAACAGCGTTACTAATTGCAACCAAGGCATGAGAAACACTGTGTTACCACTAACAATTTCTCCTCTGGAACATGAAGCAGTCAAAAACTATTAAGCCAAAAACACCAAATTCTGTTATCAAAATATTATTTCTACTGTAGCTGCTTGCAAAATTACCACGTAAAGAAAACTATGCCAGACACCTGCCCTCCCTTTTCTGTGGCTGTTGTGTAAAGCATGGAATGTTTCTTTTCTGTGCAGAAACACAGGAACTTATTCATTTCTTGCATGGTTCACAGCGTGGCTGTACTGACACCATTATCACTAGCTTGCCAGAAGGCTCCAGTACTTTGTGTCCTAGTAAGTTTGAAAACATGATAGGGAAACTAAGCAAGTAAACAAAAGATCTCTAAAGCTGTAGAACAAGAAGTACCTTTGCCATTTGAAGAGGAAAAGCTAGATTAAAATCCTGGTACCTACCACTGATGACATTTCTGTGTTAATTTTGATGTTGAATTTGGTGCCTGACATCTTTTCAGCCTCCAACAACTGGAAAGAATTTCTACCATTGCAGTTCATGCTGCCCGTGCTTTTAAAAAGGATATTCATGGCACACAGCAGAAATCAAATCCGTTTTAGGTTTGATGTCAAAATGAGTTATGACCTGAGTATTTGTTTTCCTCTTTTTCTTTTTTTTTTCTGAACACTAGCTTCCAATCTAATTATAGATTACAAAGGATTATCCATGCTATCTGTCAAATGACAGACAATTTCCTCCATATTTACAGTTTAGGCTTCAGCACTAGATAAGCAATCCTGATATTGAGGGCTTCAGCAATGCATGTGTATTAGCAGGTGGTGACAAGTAGAGACTTGTGCAGTTTACCTCCATGTACTAAATAGCTGTAGCTATTAGTAGCTATTACCTCCATGTACTATAACTGTAGCTACAGAGCCATGCACTAAAAATAAATAGGGATGAACTGCTGAACTAGTGAAAGTTTGTAAAGAGAACCACCAGCATTCGAGGCTAAGCACTTTTCTGCTCTCACTGTTTTGTTTTGTTCTTTCCTTCTTTTTTAAAATTGTGTTTAGCGTAGGCTAAATGCTGTGCAATGAGACCCCCAGTCAGCCAGAACTTTCAGGTTGATTTGTCCAGAGAGAACCAACATGCTGAAAAGGTTATAAACAACTCTCCCCCTTGCTAGCTGTTCATCGCAGAACAGACCTTTGTTTTCAAGTTTGCTTTTGGACAATTCAGTGGCTGAATTACAGCAAAATTCACACTGTCCCCTCGAGGTGCTTGAAAACATTCTCCCCCACTTCTAAAGTCCAGCTCTCTTCTTGTTGAAGTGTCCCAGTCACTCAATACACGGCAGTCTCAGCCCTCCCCTCCTCGTGGCAGTCACAGACATCTTCTCTCCCTTTCTAGGCTTTGTCCTTCACATAGGATACTTCCATCTGAGCAGCTTTGAGTGGAGGAAAGTAACAGGCATCTGAACACACACAGCTCTGATCATTAGTGTTCATCACAATTTTAGAAGCTAAAGATTTATGGCTGAAAACTCAAGGAAAAAGATTTTTTTTCTCTCCTTTCCCTGAAGTGTTGTCATTTTGGGTAGAATACATTGTCACATCTGAAATCTGCTTTAGCACCAAAAGCTTTCATGGACATGTTCTGACAATTTTTCTTTGTAAGAGAATGCCTCAAGCATGTAGAATTTCTGTTTTAGGCATACAGACTCATTTTACTAGATTTAATTAATGCTGTCTAGAAAAACAGCAAGCCCATTTTTAATGTCAATATATACAAGGAAAGTTGCATTGCATAGTGAGTTTCAATATGAATACTCCCACTATTGAGTCTCAGAACTGTGCACAAAAAGGAGCAAAGGTAAAATGTGACTCAGCTGAGCCACATATGAACCAAAAGCAGAAAAACTGCAAATGAAAAGGGTAAGAACATTGACTGAACTGAGTAATCATCAAACAGATCTGTGTAAACCATTCTCTGCAGCTACAGGGCAAAATTCAAGTCAGCTCAGTTAGTATTCTGGGATCCTTAGACTTATCTAAATTTTACTCATTGAGTAAAATGAGAAAAACCACAGAGCTTTAAGGCACACCTTCATTTGCAGTGCTAGACTGCAGTGCTAGAGAGGAATGTCAGTCTGGGTACTTAGACTACAGATAAGCCTGCAGAAGAAGATAGCTCTAAATTTGGTCCATTGTGAAGAAGGTAATTTAAGAGTTAAGACATCATAAGGAAAAGGGAGAAAGGGAGGAAAAAGGTAAGGGCTAGTTCTTCTTCTCAGAACTAAATTGCTTTATTCAGCAACTCCTTAATGGACTGACAGTCCTGTGAACACTGAGAAACCAGAAGAAGAAACCAGACTCACCTGAACTCACTATTCTTATCTCTATTCTAGGGAGGTCTGTTTCTCTGAAGGTCCAGAAAACTCCCAATAATGGCAAGTGCAGGACACCTGACTGCTGCAGCCTCATTTGCAAGGTGCTGCCTTGGGAAATGAGGCTGGTTATGTTGATAATCTCACAATCAGGAAAAAACATCTGCTACCTCTTTGGCAAATGCTTCAGTCTGGAGCCTGCAACGTAAAAGCCAGGGTTTATGTTGCCGTTACCTGCTTTCTTTGTTTTGAAAGGAGAATGGGGAATCGGTTGTCTACACCTAAGAAGAGAGCTTTGTTGGGTAAAGCTATATAGTTTTTATCAGCAGATGCAATCTTGCTCTGCAATCAATGCTCTAAGCCACAGAGGTGCGACTCATCTCTAAGCCAGCACAGAGGAGAATGGGCTGGAGCCACTAACATCAGGCAGTTGCTCTCCATGTGTCATTTTCTTACCAGCTTGAAGTTGAGAGTTGATGCCTAAACAGAAATTGCAGAACAAAGTACCTTTGTAGACATGCTTCCTAAATGCTTAAATTCCTTTAAATATACGACTGCGGTCCTTCTATAAGTTGAAGATGTTAAAATTGTGTCCCAAATTCTAGCAATTACTCTATATAGTCCAATAATTATGAATACTGTATCCAAATAAATGTCATCAGGTGATGTTTACACTTGGTGTCTTAATCACATAAAAAAAAATAAAGACCAAAACAGAATGCATTAGATTAATAAAGAGTATCGGGCACATCATTTCTAAGCAATAAACATAAGTGATGAGATAATAAAAAGGGGATACCTAATCATCCACGCCTTTTCAGAGAAAGATTTTATACTCAAATTTTTGTGAGAATTAAATGAAAGCAACTATTCATATAACTATCTCAAAATGGTTGCTCTCAGTTAACTCTAATAAACATTTGCTCCAAATCAATTGTGCAAAAAGGAAAGAAAAACTCCAGATTAAGGAAAGCCAACGCTGAAAAGATTTCCATTATATAGGTCCCTGATGTTCCTTAGTTCATTCTTTACATGAAAACTAATGAAAGTATTCATTCTAGAGGCAGTGAGCTGTTAAACATGATGGCGTTAAAATTTGCTATATTTTGCAACACAGTGCTGGCTTCCCATGTCAGCATTCCCCAGGCAGAACCATATCTCTGCTCTTAACACAGGAAAGACGCAGCCCTGGACCTTTGTGGGCCAGGCTGAATATATGAGCTGGAAGTTGGAGAACATCTTTTGTCATGCTCCCTAGAGGCAACTTCTCCGAAAGGTTTACTGTGCCACAGGAGAAATGCAGACCATGTTATACACAGCCGGCTACGCTGGTTTTACTGTAGCAAAGGCAATACAATAACTCTCCATCAGGGGAGTTGTCACTCAGCCAGTGACAGCAACAGTGACAGCAACTTAGCAGTGACAGAACATGAATATATGACTAGATACATTGTATATTTGTTTATAAGTGTATCTAAATATATGCACACCTACATATCTTTATCTTCTTTTGAGAAGTAAGAGACTGCGAATCTACAACTGCTGTGATGTTGTGCATATGCATGTGAGGGAATAGGAATGAGTTGAAAACATCATGTGGGCCCTTTAGATATGGCCTAGGAGGCTTTCTGTAAAGAGCAATACAGAATTTATGAAGCTTGGCAAATGAATAGAAAAGTACTTGAAAGACATTGGCCTAAGGCTGCCATTTTATTTTATTATTTTATTTTATTTTATTTTATTTTATTTTATTTTATTTTATTTTATTTTATTTTATTTTATTTTATTTTATTTTTTAATTTTATTTTATCACCCCATTGTCTCACCAGCAATAAAAGCAATCAAATCATCTAGACCACTGTGGGGTGGTAACATTTTCCTTCCTCTTTCACACATATGGTTTAAAGTTAAATGACACTTCTGGCACTACTTCTGGCAAAAACATTAAAAATCCCATGATTAGTGAGATGCTTCATTAGGACTAGGAATGTCACCTTAGCATCAAGTACATGAGAAGAAGGAAGAAGTTACTATCATTGCTGTGCTAGGCAGATCCAATAGATAAACAAACTCTACTCCTCCATGTTATCAACTCACTATCTTCTATAAGCACTGTGTTCATTTGAAGAGACAAAAAATGGCATTTTTACTGTGATAGGTTTCAAATTGTTGTGTCATCATCTAAGGAATTCAAATTTCACATATGACATGATTTATATGAAATTGTCATATAATAGTGCTTGTCATAAACCAAAGTCAGACTGCATTTAGAGAAAAGCATACACAAAGAGCAAGGTTTTATGATTGGGTGGGCCGAGCTAAGTAAGAGGCGCTACGTCAGAAAAAGCTATCAGTAACTGTCTGATTTTTATTCATTTGAGTATTTACCGTATTACTACGGTACAGAAAGCCATGAATGTAATCACCAAGCAAGAAAAATGTAATTCAGCAATTTCCTCAAGAAAGCTCTATAAAAATAACCAAATGGAAGCCTAGGTATGCAGTTGTTGAAGACACTGATCAAAAGGGGCCCATATCACTATCATGCTAGTTAGCCATGGTCAAAGGGAAATGTAACTACAATACATGTATTTTAACCTCCATCCATGCACTAATATTATTTAGTGTACCTATGATGACTGAAACTCTTGCGTAAATATATGAGTGTGATCATCCCACTCTGACAGAAGATAGCTTTGGATGCTGAATATTAAAATCTAGCATTTTCCAAACTAGAGACTTTGGTGCAGAGGGCCAAGAACACTTTCTTCTGTTTTCAGAAATGCTGGAGTTTAGTTGCAGGCTGATGGAAAGCCAGTACCTCTTACAGGCAATCCTATTAAATATCACACTGAAAGACTGAGGCAACATAGTCTAAGAACCACCAAAAATAATCCCAATGCACAAGGGAAAATGAAGAGAGAAAAAGAAGAAGGGAGAGGAATAAACTAAAATCAATGTTTGTGAAAAATACATACCAACCAGTAATCAAAAGGCCATGAAGTAAGTCTACAAAAATTTACAATAACTATGCCAAAATGAGCAATAGCAAATTACATAATAAAACAAACATAACTAAAAAAAAATCCACATGTTTTGAAGACCCATATCTGTCATCACTTTGGCTTCTTTGCTTTATGCTCAGTCTGGATCATTCCTCCCTACTGCCTTACCAAAAAACTAATTGCCTTCTTTCATATTTTTAGCTTTCTGAGTAAGGAATTACAATTCGTGGTAGCTATAAAGTATTTTCCAGATGATGATATCTACCACAAAATGAGCGGGTAAACTAAGAAAAGGAAAAGAAGTCGTTTTGCTCAGACCATATCTCACTGTTGGTTTATATACAGTTCTTATGGAGGGGGCGTTCTAGGAGCCGTGTAAATTGGAAGGGATTTGAGCAGGAAATCATTTTATTTACTTTGATAATCCTAGGGAGCAGCCTTTGTGCTCTGCACAGCACAGAATTCAGGCAGGGTTTCTCTGCTCATCTTGTCCAAAGGGAGATGCTCTGGCTCAAATAAAGTCTGCTGCTCTAAACACTGCCCAAGATGGCCTATTATGTTACATTACCATCTACCCTCACTACTCACTCTAAAAAATGAATACTTGCTGTAAACACATTTCCCTATGTATCCATGGGACGAGTGCAGGGAATGCAGACTGCACATACGAATAGTGTGGATGCTCTTGCAGCCCTGTCAAGAGATGCTAGTAGAGCTCATTATCACACAGTGGTGCCACACAAATCACAACACAGGTTTTTATTTCCCCTATGATTTTAAATACCTTCTTGCAAATAAGCTTCTCAGAGGATTAATAGTGTGATTTTTCATTTATACATAACAACAGTAAGCCAGGCAGCCTCAAAAGTCACTGAAATACTTATCCTCTAACATAAGTTTAGCTTGGTGGTTAGGGCCTAACCACCATTAGTTTAGCTTGGTGGTTAGGGTGGTTAGGGCCTAGGGTGGTTAGGGTGGTTAGGAGCTAGTGTCATTTCAAAATGGCTTACAGGTATAAGTACTTGTTTGCGGTGTCCATGAATGCAGCCATGCTCTACCCCTTTATCCCTTCACAAATTTTAGGAAAGATGCCTATTTGCTGCTTCCTGGAACTCCAGCTCATGACTCAGTGGTTAGAAGATTAAACCAGCATGGACTGTTCAGTCTTGTAAGGTTCAGAGCCCTGAACCAGCAAAGCTCAACAGCAGTTTTCATGGTAAAATGTTCAACAAAATCAACCTTGAGAAAATAAATAAATATTTTAACTAAATTTTGACAGCAAGGTAGTGTTCATCTTATTTACATCATCCCCATTTCCATTAGAGTTACTATTCTTAGGCTACCTTTGAGGAGAGGAACAAATATTTGTAAGTATTAGTTGGTTTTACATGTTGTAGATACTTACTCATTCAGGATAATTCCACTATAGGCAAGTTTATAATCTCTTAAAGCAATTGTCTCATAGTTAAAAGAACATATATATTGATACTGACATTTGAAAGCATTGGAGTTGAGAACTCGGCTTAGACTGAAATTCTGTGTAACCTGGACATAAAAGTAATGTACAGCCCCTTTTGAGATTCCTAATTTATGAGTCTTCCAGAACTAATTGTATTAGGCATGTACCTCCTAATCTAAAGATTACATTGTGAAAGCTCATCGGCATAATGGGTGAGAACTTGAGAACTAATGTGAGATAATAAAGTTCTGTTAGTATTGCTAATTTATAATAAACAAAGCATAATTGAAAGTCAAGGGCTCAGAACTATCAACCTCTTGCCCTTCTTTCCCAGATGCCCTACACCAGGTATTAAAAGTGAGAATGTACAAATTCTAACTTACTTGAAGGTACCTACTATTATGACAGTACATGGAAAAATAGAATCTCATAAATTAACACACCATCACAAGTAAAAAAAAGTCTGCTATGCATATATATCTGCAAATGCCTGATGCTAAAACAATAGCCATATTAATTTTTCCTTAAAAAAGCCCTTGTGTTTTCAGAAACAATTCAATCTATTAATCATTTTTTTACATACACAGGGGGAGAGAAAGAGAGAGAGAGATAAGTAATATATAAATAAAAAGTTCAGCACCTGCAGTAGTGCAAAACCTTATAAGCTCTAAACACAAAACAAGCAAGAAAAGAACATTAGGTAGGGTAAGCATTTTCAGCATTTTTGAAGGGAATCTTCATTTAGAAGATCTACTCAGGAAGAATAATTGTTCCCATTTGTTATTTTGCCTGGATGACTTTTGCAGAACTGTTTTTGCCATCAATTGACAAATTCAGTGGAAGAAACAAATTACTCTATTATTAAAGCATATTTGCAGAAAAAGGTAGAAATTCCAAATAAGCTCTGCAATTTGATCATTTTCCTAGCAAATTCTAAGAGTATTAACATCCACTTCCCAATTTGTCTTGGTATTATTTGTGTGTAATGACTGGGAAGACTTTTAATAAAGGTCCGTTCTGCTCACTCTGCATGTATCCTCATGGGTTAAGCTCCTGAGCGGAACCAGCCTCACCTATGAAACTTGTGACCTTTCCAGAAGGCTCCCTGTACTGCTTGCAGCTTCAATATAGCTTAATTTTATCTAGTCTCACTAGTTCATTAAAATTACTTTGTATCAGCAGTCCTGCTATAAGCTTCCTTTGTTTTTACAGGTGCATAAAAGTTTCTCCTAGGCTAACATTTTGCTTACCAAAGTTCTTTTGTCTATTAGTGAGTGTTTAGTGAGGGTTTGATTTTTAATTCACTTCAGTTTTTAATCAGTTTATAAGAAAAGATGGATTGGAAACTAACCTTTTCTATGCCATTTATTTAGATTCAGACTATCTATTTTTGTGGATTGATAAGTTATCTGTTCTAAGTCAGTCATGTACAGTCCCTCTATAATCAATGGGAGAAAGTGAATTGCCCTTTGGACTTCTCTCTTTTTTTTTTTTTTTTCCTCCATTGGCTGTAAAAATAATCAACATTAAAGAAACAGAGAACATCTAAGCAGCAGAGTTAAAAAATAGGGAATTAAAGCTTAGACCCAATACTGCATTCATTGTATGCATTTTGTTTTCCCTGAAAGATGACATATATTTCTTTAAAAATTAAATGGAGGCTTGGAATACAGATTACAGCACATTCATTACTCCTGATACTTGATATGAAAAGGGTGTAATAAATCAATAACCAATGGACCAGTGACTCGCTGCTGATAGTAACAGTGATTTATATCAACAGCACCTATCAAAAGCAATCAAAAAGTATTGGGAAACAGATTTACAAACTAATTCTTCTCTAAGTGGTGTTAGATTGAGAAGGGAGGAAATACATTAAAGCAGATACTAAATTACAGTTGGAACATGGTTATAGAGATGTTTCAAATTTAAAGGTGACAAAATAAGGTGTCTCTTTGCAACACTGGAGAACTCTCACACTCGTGTAACGCTGGAGAGCTGTCACCCTCCTGAGTATTTCTGTGAGGCAGTGCTAAGGGCATGAGGCATTGCTGAGTGAAGCTCTTTTAATGATCCTACATCTTATGTAATGATACAAAGGTAATGAAAAGTGAATCCAGGACAAAGCCTTCTGGCCCAACTGCAATAAGGCTCCCAGGGCAGACACCTACACAGTTAAATATTTGAGCCATGGGACACTTGGCCTTCATGTCCATAAGATTCTCTTGGTTTCTATAGTATCTTTCATGGTCATACACACTGTGTTTATTACTCAAAAAAAAAGAAAAAAGAAAAAAGAAAAAAGAAAAAAGAAAAAAGAAAAAAGAAAAAAGAAAAAAGAAAAAAGAAAAAAGTGATCACGCATTGTCTTTATCCAGTAAATGTAATCGAATCACAGATTCTCTATTAATGCAATCTTTTACACTTTAGGCATTTCTTTCAGTTCACTATTCAGATATTCTTAATACTGCAGGAAATGTGCACACAACCTCTGCATAATAGTCTAAAATACCAGTGATTTCTTGTTAGGTACCAGAGGCAGCACAGAAAATGAGATAAAACAATACAGCACTAGCATTCATTTTAGCAAGCCATTTTTGTTCCCTTATAATTTTATCATTTTTGTATTTTTTAGACCAGGATCATTCTTCTCTGCTAAATGCCTTCAGCTTCACTTGCTGTTGTCTCAGCACTGCTATCATTTTGTGTTCACATGCAGCCACTTGAGTGAAGATTTACAGCCTTCCATTGCCATAGTCTGAAGTGACTTGGCACAGGCCTGGCAGGAGGCAGCTGACTACAGGAATCTTGATATACTCTGTAACACAGCAATTTTGTGAAATCAGATGGGATTCTGAGGATACACTTGCACCTCTTTGCACACTGATAGACATCAGCTGTTGCTAATTTTTGGTTATGCAGAAGTAATTGCGAATGCTTTCAGCGCATTCAGAATGCTAAGTTTGGTAAAATTTTATCAGCTACCTCAACTGGAAAATATGATTAGTAAATTCAGTATAGTAAAACCATGCATGTTACATATTCCCTAGCTGTCATTTGTAATTCAGCTTAGATAATACAGAACTTGAAAATGAATTTTGCTTTTTTAAAATGGTTAAAGGAGAGGAAAAAATAATAGCCCCATATGTTTCTCCCACTTGCATCTCTCAGTGGAATGACTCTCATTCACAGTTACACATGGAATAAGAAATGCAAGTCCATTGAAATGTGTAAAATCCATATGTTAGTCTAGTATTTGCAAAGAAATCTTCCAAGACATAATTTTGCCACAGACCAGATGACTCTACCAGGCTTTCAGCTGTATTCACATAGAGGTGTGCATGGACCACAGCCTATGCTTAATAAAAATAATAGATTTTTCCTACTGACTTTAACTCAGTTCGATTCATCCTCCTTATGTGATACAGTTACACGCAAACAGGAAAAGCCAAGAATATCTCCATAATTATATCTCTGTAATTCTGCAGATCTCCAGGAAAACTATACCAAAAAAATTATTAAAAAAAAAAGACAATCTTTCAAACATTGTCCCTTTGAGATTCTATGAGAGTGCTTCTTACTTTCAGAATGTATCTCTTACCACCACCAAAGACTTAAATACAAAACAATAATGACAAGATGCCCAGAACAAAATAGCTTAAGGCTTATAACACCATATAAGAAATAGCTCTTAATTTCCCCTGTGGTTTTTGGTAATCTTTGACATTGCATTTACATTCTGTGGAGCTCTCTAATGTGTGATAGAAACCCAGCACAACAACATAAAAGTAACACAGTTCCAAAGGGTTATATTAGGACACTAAGGATCTCAGAAATAGTACATTGCATATTGACAATTTTCATGAATACTATTTTTATTTTTATTACTATGGCTGTATAAGATGCAATATAATTACTCTTTTCCCTTTCAGTTTCAAATGATTTTTTGATATGTCTAAAAATAAAACCATTTTCACCTACAGGTCTAAAAATCACATTTCTAGTTCAAATCTGAAATGTAATTAAAATGCACAATTCTCTGTTGAAGCTGAAGGGGCATGAAAATAGGAAAAGTCTCTTTGCTCTCTTTTGTAACTTAATATTTCTTTAATTTTCAAAAGGTCTTTTGTTAAAAGTAAGAATATTTTAGTTAATAATTTAGTGTTCACTCCAATTTGAATACTTATTAAAACTTTCAATGATATTAAAATGAAAACTTTGAAAATAGTTTTATGATAATTTTAAACTACATACAGTTTTGGGCTCTGAAAAGATAGCATATGCAAAATCAATTTTTTTTTTTTTTTTTTTTTTAATCTTGGTTTTGTCACAGAATAATTCACAGAATCACAGAGTGGTTGAGGTTGGAAGGGACCTCTAGAGATCATCTAGTCCAACCCCCTGCTCCAGCAG
>JAVCKT010097352.1:0-11803 GCA_032273925.1 Rhynchotus rufescens | reverse complement strand
AACTTGGTGTCAACCAGGACTCCCAGGTCCCTCTCCGTGGAGCTGCTTTCCAGCAGGTCAACCCCTAATCTGTACTGATGCCTGGGGTTATTCCTCCCCAGGTGCAGGACCCTGCACTTGACCTTGTTGAACCTCATAAGGCTCTTCTCTGCCCAACTCTCCAGCCTGTCCAGCTCCCTCTGAATGGCAGCACAGCCCTCTAAAGTGTCAGGCACTCCACCCAGGTTGGTATCATTTGTAAACTTGCTCGGGGTGCACTCTGTGCCCTCATCCAAGTCAATGATGAACAAGTTGAACAGTACCGGCCCCAGTACTGAATTTTAAAAGGGACTTTGGGAATTTTCTATATGTTCTTCTCTGAAAGTAAACACGGAAATATTCTTCATATTGGAGAAATATTCAGAATGACTTCTGTCATTCTGAATACATTCATTTTCTTTTCTGTTCTCATGTTGAATTTATTGAACCATCCACATGGAAGTCCCCAACCTTCAGGAGAGTTGCAATCAGGTTGTCAGTTATGAGGGACATACTCTATCAGTACTTATAAGTGTAAAGAAATCCTGTCTAATTCATATCCAGACAGATGAAATGTCAAGGATGGGTGCAGGAGCTCTGGAAAATTCCTGATGTACCGGGGACTTGGGCTATCAAGAGGTCATGAAGTCACCAGTGATCTCAGCAGAGCACAAAAAATTTACTAGAAGCAGAAATAGATGACAATGTGGTATTACTGATGTGCTTAAAATAGATCTGAGGTAAGAGCCACACAATAAAGCCACACAATCCAGTTAAGTTTCTCTTGGACCCTGTGACTGGCTTGATTATCAAGAGAGGCACAGAAAATGTCCATGCAGCATGGAAGAAATGAAGCACAGGGGCCTGGGCTGTTGTCCAAGATTTTATTATAATTTGGGAAATGCATAAATATTATATTTGGTTAGTATTATTTAATAGATATACAATTAAGGTAGTGTCTATTTTGATAAGACTTCAAGGCTCTTTCTTTTTCCTTATTGTGTTCTGTCCTACCTGTTTTCTGTCCTTCTGTCCTTCTTTCCTCCTTTCATTTTCTTCAGTTTTTGCCACAGGCACAAAGAGATATTTTTCCAATGGCAAATAAAAAGGGCAGCCTATAGAATTTCAGACACATCTGTTCCATTGGTTGCTCTAGTTGCCTTAAGCATAATTAAATAGCTGAAATTATTCAGGCTGAAGGAACGCCACTATTTTTGTGCATGTTTAAGCCTTCCAGCAAAAGATCAGTAAAAGGAAAAGAAAAAGGCTTGTAATTGAGCTTTATGTAGGTAGTAACCTATTCAGAGAAGCAGGAATTAATCATATATATAAATTAATAATTAATCACCTGTTCACACAGATTACAGGCTCCTGCTTAAGAGCAGGAATTAACTTTTGCTTTTTAGACGAGCTTGTTTTTTTTCAGAGAGAGAGAGAACCATTTCTAGTCCAGCTTTGTACAGTGGAAAACAGTGAAAGTGTGGTTTAGGAAAATAGAAACTTCTAAGAAAATGTATTGCTTGTGGCAGAAGTCTCCATATCGGGTTCCCCAGTTCCCTATTTCTGGCCTTTGCCCAGGGAAGAAGTCAAGAAAGAAATCAAGAAAGAAATCAAGAAAGAAAGAGAAAGAAATGAGATTTATCTTTCTATTAGCAGTAGGTTTCTAGCACAAGGTTCTACTCTTACATGATATATTGTGAAGTTGGACGGGTATAGCTCTCCCTCCTTTTGTTCCTTCCAGCTCTTTACACATACACACATACTCCCTCTTTCTTCTCCCATCCTCACCTAGACAGAGTTTGTATTCATTGCTGATTTCAAATAAAGGGTTATGCAAGGTCATGTTAGCTAACATGGAGGCTTGGCTAAATAGAGAATTTTTTAGTCAATAGGAAAAAAAAAATTCTATGATGTCCAGGGCCTCAAGAAATTGCTCTTTTTATGTTAGAGCTGAGAATGCTTTGAGCTGAACTATTTACTAGTCACTCTTTCCTGGGATGCAAATTGATCTCTGTGCAAACATATATTTAATAATATACTGGCATAAGGGAAATGAGAGGGTGGAAAAGTATACCTAAGAAAGTCTAGATTTTGATTGGATCATTTTAGTGTAGAATTTCTCCATCACTTTGTAATTATCAGTATTTCAAAATCTTTCAAAATCTTTGCTTGCCTACAAGGGTGAAAGAGCTAATTCTACCTTTTTTCTTTGTATTTCAGTGTGCAGGTCTGAAGTCAAAATGTGCTGGCTTTTGGAGTGGTAAACTCTTTAATTTTCTGTAAACAAGGACAAATGTTACATCATCTGTACATAGATCAAAAATAAGAAAGACAATCTAACAAGAGGCTGTGAAGAAATTTCCTGTAGGAGACAATTTATGTCTGTGGTTCAGTAATTGCCTAGGATTTTCTCAGCTTTCTGAGCATGTCTTCACACCTATAATGATGTCTGTGCTGCCTTTAAAGCCAGCTTTGACAAACAGGCCTGAAGATACAGTAGAAATATCCATTCTTCCCTGAAAGGTTAACATTTTCAGCTACTTCGAGCAAAAAATAGCTGTGTGTTTCATAGCTTAGTTGTTTTGAATTGCTAAGCCCACAAAACAGTCATGGGAGGCTTAGGGCTATACAATCTGACCAAATAAAAAATAAATATTTATAATACAAAATATATATTTGAACCTCTTTGTAACTATTTCCTCATCGTTTTCTGCAAAAATGAACTCCTGTGTAAAGGGTTAAAGTGCGTGATCTGTTGATGAGAAGGTTAAAACACAAAAGACAAAAAAAGCCATTTTTTTTTATAACTGTTTAGCAGCTGACTGGAAAATGCATCATCTCTAATTAAATGTCTGTCAAAGAAGTTTGGCCTAGCTATGCAAGTTAGAGTATACCCGGCTTTAGGTAGAAAGTTTGTTTTATTTAAATAAAATTCTAGACAAAAATTCCTATTAAAGTTTAAAAGAGAAAATAGTTTCTTTTTTATTTCTATGGAATTTAGCACGATAGCACCAGAAGTTAATGTTCACTTTGTTTTTCATAGTTGAGTTGGAGCATGCCCAAGTCTTGTTTGCTTTATACCACATATTAGCATGTATTACATGTCATGAGCGTTATTCCATACTTCCCATACCTACAAATAACACGGAATTTTCTACAGAGCATATGGCCCTCCATCATTTGCTTTATGAAATCCCTTTTGATCATACCACCAAACACACTATAAAGAGAACCACGCTCAATGGTTTCACTGATACACTACACTCTTGATGGTGTTCTTTGAGGATTGGGTAGTGGAGGGTCTCAGAAAGCAGGAGAACAAAGCAATCAACAAAAGGATAGACAGAACTGAAGATTATAAATCTATCTCTCATGCTAAGCCTTGAGGCCATGAGGCCCTTGACTAGTACATTAACTGTCTTCTACATTCTTACCTTCCTTCAGTTGTTGCACTTACCCTTGCAGCCTAATCTAGCTTTCCCATTAATCAGTAACAATGCTGGGCTAGGAAGACCAGTGTTAGCTATTGGGACTACATCATTTCTCTTTAGCTGGGATGGCCAGCAGTAGTTACAAAGCTTTATCATCAAATTTGAGCTTGAGTTTTCTATGAGCAGCTTGACTTTGCCTTGCAGTGCTAGTATATTGTCTTCACTTGTTTAAGCTTGTACTCAAGAGGGTTGCTGTTACTGTGTGGAGCTTGACAGCTGCTATGAATACCAGGAAGGCCAAGAATGTATTTGGAGTCACTGCAGCTAGTCTACATTTCTGTGTGGTGGACATAACTGATAGTTCCCAGCATAAGTTTGCCTGCAGAGAGTTTACCTGTATACATTACCGTGGATATTCCATAGCTAGGAACTCAGACCTGTTCATTGTCCAGGGCGTGGGGTCTACTATATGAATACTAACAATATTAATAGTAGGCCTGGTCGTCTACGTGGGAATCTAAAGCAATACCAGGTACAATGGCTAAATATATTAATTCTTTGCTTTTATCAACTTTGAAATCTTCCTGCATGGACAGACTGACACTCTTTCACTAAGGCAATACGAAAGCCCAAGTGTTATCCCTTGCATCACAGTTGATTACAAACTAATACTTATTCAGCATGGACAACCAGGGAGGTAAGATTCTTACACAAATTAGAGTACAACTGCACTCCAGAATTTTTGGTGCAATCACCTAGCTAAGTTTTATTTTGGATAGAATAAAACTTAACTCTGACAGAAACATGACTCTGGTGCAACAAATGTAAATTCTCTCTTGGGAATCTGAGGCCTCTGCTTCTGAGCACAAAAAAAGCTGCAGTTCTTATAAATAGTTGCCCAATAAATAAACAAAACTTGATTTTTTCCTAGCATGGAACCATATATGGTTGAGAAATTAAGAACAATTTATGCTGTTCTCTTATTACTTCTGAAGCAGAACTGTTTCATGAAAGCATCAGTCCATCAAGTATGCAGAATATGGGAATTTACCACCTTCCCAAATTCCCAACAAAGATTAAATATTTTTTTTGTTTTGGATGAGCATTTTCAAGTAATGACTTCTTCTTTTAACAAGTAATGACTTCTTTTAACTTTTCCAGTCTTCATTCAACTGCTCTCATTTTCAAAACTGTTAGGAATGTGTCAGCTCCTATGAATTCTGATGGAGAACTTAGTTGAAAAGCAATAGATATCACTCAGTTCTTACTTCTTACTCCTTACTTCTTAATTCTAACTGCTAGGAAGACAAATCTACTAACTGTCCTTAACACTGTGAGTCATTGCAGGAAAGGGAAAAAAAAAGAAAAAAGAAAAAAAAAAAAAAAAAAAAAAAGAAGAAGAAAGCAGACACCAGAAACCAGACGTCATGATTTTTTCAGTAAATGAGGAACTCTATAAAATGTTTTTCAAAGGGTCCTGGAGCATCTTAGAATACAAATCATTACATAGAACAAGACATTTTTCCAGAGAGATCACTAAATTCTCACCTTCATGGGCTAAATTTTCTGACTTAACTTTGAGGACTGCGCTCTTCCTCCGTCTAACCTCAACAAATAAATAATAGAAAAGGTTTGAGGCATGGGTTCATCTTATCAAAACTTTTTTTTCTATTACAGGAGCTGTTTCAGTCAACAAATTACTCTCTTCAAAGGAAATGAGGGAAACCTGTCTGAATCAGAGTGGAGTCAAGCCTGGGCGTGAGAAGAGGGTGTGTTGTTTTATGGATGAACTCTGAAATATAAATGCAGTATTTGCTTTCCAGGGCTGAGAAATTGACCACAGAAATCTTGTGCACATTTTATGCTTAAAGCCTGGTTTACATGCAAGAGAAATGATGTAGCTGAAGATGAGACTTCAAGTTTGTAGCTGTGTGTTTAAAAACTAACACCCATTTAAAATGAGTTGTGTTTAATAGAGATAACCTCATATATATCTCCTATAAACATAAATTTGTATCATACACTAAAAATTATGTGTTAGTTTTATTAAGATAGTGAAAATATGTGGATTATAATATGTTGTTCCTATTATACACAGGATAAAATTCGAGAAACAATTTTAAGCAAATAGGAGAGTCTATGGACAAATGTTTCAGGGTATCCAAGAAGAGATGTGGCATATTCTTTTAAACTAAGCATCAAAATGTCACTGCAAAAGTCAGTGTGCTTCTCTGTCAAGGACTCAACATCACAGTTGGAAAGTTTACAAATACCATGTAACCTTTCTTACATTCTACCTGGATATGTATTTAATGTAAATATAGTTTCCTGCTTACCTGCCATTAAAAACTGGCTTTCAGATATGTTATATGGGTTCCCTATGTGCAAGCTCACAGTTCTTTACAACTTTATTTGTACTCATGTACTGAGCAAGGCTTCCATATCAAAAAAAAAAAACATGTTTACAGGCTGTCATAAATTTCCTATTTTTTTTTTCCACTCAGATCTCTGCTGCTACCTTGTGGTCACTTAGTAGGATATGTTTCTTATATTTATGTTATATTCTTATCACAAAACTGTCCTGGAATTTTAGAACTTTAAAAAGAGGAACTACTTTGACTTTACATTTGACATAGACAAATTTGTACTGAGTCACACTTGCAGAGTCTGTGAAGATTTTACTCTAAAAAATAAAATATTTTTCCCATTTCAAATCAAATTAATTACACTTATTTCTTTAAAAAAATTCATCTCAAAATCTAACTCTTGACCCTCTGCATGAAAACTGAAATGCAAATTTCTTTTTAGGAAATGCAAATTTCTTTTTAGGACAATTAGCAGTTTAGGTAGATTTTTTATTATTAAAATAAATTGCATACTCTTGAGGGTTTTTTTTTTTCATATGTCTCTGCATTTTTTGGAAGTTGTGTAAAGGGAAGATTTCCCATTCAGGCCAACAAGGCATTGTGTCTGTGCGGGAGTGTAGCCTTAGATACATTTTCTGACTCCTTGGCAACATAGGGCAACCTTAATCTATACAGTCTTCTCAGTCCAGAGGGAAGAAAAAATTGCAAACTTTGTGCAAAATAAGTGTCCTCCTGTGAAACTCCCAAATAAAGGTTTTGTAATATGGAGACTTTCATATCTATCAATCTATCCTTTTTCATCTGGTCCCAGATTTGCTAACTGTTTAATTTTTTTTTTCCCCAGGAACAGTATTATTAAGACACAGTATTACTATCAATCCTTTGAGAAACAAAATGAAAGCACCATACGACTACTTTTATTTTATGGTTTATACATAATCTGCCGTAAAACCCAGGCAAAATCCAAAATGCTTAGCTGTGTATCTTGGACACAGTTAAAAGTTTATCTTTTTGCAGAGCATTGTTCTTACCAACAACAAACCTGTCAGTCTAGGATGTGGCTAGACTTGTCACCCCTGAATGTCATGGGACATTTTTTTGGTGATGGATAGTGAATGAAGTGGCACTACTCCTGAGACCACCATTGAAGATTTGTTTAAAAAGATGCAACTTTACTACCAGTAAGGAGTAAATCCTATGTTTGTTTAAATGAAAGCAAAGTTGAGCTGTGTGACTTTGGGAGCCTGAAGTTTTATCACTGTAACTTTGTTACCATATTTAAAAAAACATACATGGAATGACAGCCCTCAAATCTTGAAAGGTCGTCTGGCAGGGTTCAAGTTACTAAGTCAAATTTGAAATACACACACCTTCAGGCTGCAGTTATCACTGCCTGTAAAACGTGAATTCTTCTGATGTGAATTGGAAATGTGTGAAATCTTGTGAAATCTTCCAGTTGTATGTAACTACACATGCTTAAATGGTCTCCTTTCTTCACTCTTAGCAAGAGAGTGAAGCAAACAACCCAAAGGGAAATTTTAAAGTCTATCATTAAGAAAATGTGATGATTAGGTAAATGCAATATCCCTTAATTTAAAGGTTAATGAAATGGCCATAAAATGTGTTATATAATACCTGGAATAATTCTTAAAACAATGTACATCTCATGGTTGGTTATGTGCACATAGGGCTGAGTGGCTGTATTGCACTACGATAATCCTTGTCTAAAAGGACTCTGACAGAGTATGTATGCATTTGCACTACTTGCAAGGTGGTTAGAAATTAAGACCTGACATTTATTAAGAAAGTAAGTTCACCATCAGCAGACTAAAGTTAGTCCAGAAAAATCCATCTGAAAAGTAGAAGAAGGATTCTACTGAAAAGTAGAAGACCATAATTGCTGGAAACCAAATTGAACATGAGTGAGCAGTGTGCCTTTGTGACAATTTACTTTATGTACTGTGACATTTAACTATATACTGCGTTGAATTAGGAAAAGTATAGCCAGTAATGCAAGGAAAGTAATTATTTCCTTCTACTCAGCACAAATAAGGCTGCACCTAGAATACTCTGTCCAGTGTTATCTCTTGTAAGGGATAATGATGAACTGGATGGAGGGAATACTCTTAAGGACCACTCAGATAGTTGGCAAGCTGGAGTGCATGAAATGTCACAAGGATCTGAGGAAAGCTTGGAGAAGAGAAGTTTGGTGAAAATCTAATTGCTTTGATAGAAAAAGGAGGGAAGGATTGTCAGAAAGCAGGAGTTAGATCCAGTCAGGACCACAGAGGAAAAATTCTATCTGAACCAATTCACTAAAATCTATCCTGGGTGTATTTCACCTGGACAGTGTTTCCTTTCCCACTCAGCTGTGTTGTGGCTGGGAAATGCTTTATTTAGTTGAGCTAACTCAACAGCAGAAAATATGAATGTTCTGTTGTGAGCTTTAGTTTTGTACTTCTAACAGTGTGGTCATTCTATTACTATTTGACCAATGAAAGTTCTTCTTGATAGCCTTGTGACAGATATGCTCCTTTCCCAGCTCAACCTGGCCTGTACCTTACATGCAGCCCTGTTCAGTTGCTCACCACAAGCGATTTATCTAATCCTGGTAGGTGCCACCATTCTGATTTCTTCTGCCATTTAGACTCAACATAACATTCCTGAAGGCTGCATCCCAAAGGGGAGGTAAGGCTAGTGCACTAGCAAATGGGCCTCTGAAATGAAAGAATGACTATAAGTCAATCATCTTATCCTATAAATATGCGGACAACCCGAGAGCCCCTTGAGCTCTCCTGACACAACTGTGGCCTGCACAGCAGGATCTCCCCTTGGGCAGGGACGCCTCTCAAGGTTACTCCTCGAGGCTGAGAGACGCCCCTTCCCACAACAGATTTGTGGTAAGTGAACATAGAGCGCTCTCTTTCTTAAACTTTACTTTGTAACTGTGCACAAGAACCCTTAGTCATAAACTGTTGACCGGGTCTGGGACTAGGATTGGATCCAGCTGCACCCAGACTCCTTTCAGAAGGAGCCTGGAAAGCAAGAGGGTCCAATCTGAACCTTGTGACCCAATGGGAGGGTATCCCAAGATAATTGTGTATTATCTCGAGCCTCCATGCAGTGAATAATAAGTGACTTTGCCATAGAATCTCATGAAATCATTGTGCATATTAATAAATCCTGTTATTATTTCTTTCATACGAGTGAAGTGCATTTGTCACTCACCCCTGCCACCACTCGTTCCGTGACAAGCCTACATAAACATTCCTGAGACTTACAGACATGTTTTGTCCTCTACTGTTACTGAGCCTACAGTTCTTTGGGTGTGAATTTATGCTCGAAGTTTAACATATTGATATTTTTATGTACTGTGACTAATAAATATATTTGCTTCTATAAATACAACTTCTATTTGTGAGAAAGTAGTAAAGTTAGTACCCAAAGCCCTACATCTTGATATTTAGCAGAAGAGAATGAACTGATGAGCTATCTGAATTAAAGATACATATATATATAGAAAGGTCTTTTCCCCTAAAATGCTTTTCATCTCCTAGTTCTTTCCAATAATTTTTCAGAAAATGCATGTTCATGAAATGAGCTGACTTATGTAGGAACGCATACACAAACCTTTAGCAGTATTTATTTTTATACCTTTTAATGGAAGACATATGTCAGTATTATCTCTATACGGACATATATACTTTCATATTATATATACACATATATGTATGTATGTACAAAGTTAGATGCTATGCATATATATGCAAGTGCATGTGTTAATATACATATTATTTTAAATAGATGTTATGCATGTATTTACATATAAAAACATATGCTTTACATTAAATAGATATAAGCAAAAATATAGTGCTAAAAATGCAGGAGAACTATATGGATGTTATTTGGATATAGATGAAGCAACAGAAATTGCTTAGAGTGTCTTGAAAAATTACAAGAAACTAAGAGGAATAATTAGACAAAATGAGAAGATTTAAGTGGAATGCTGGGAGATAATTCTGCAATTACACCTCTATAGGGCTATGAAACAGTTACCCCAAGCACATAAACTGATGCTGAAGTATAACTACTGTAACTTGCAATATAACTACTCTGCAAAAGGCAGTATGAGTGCAGATTATCTACCGCAGGTTTGAGTAGCTGCAGATTAAAATTTTTGAAATTTCAGGCTTTCCTCCATATTTTTTTATCCTGGATGGCGGGGGTGGAATTCCAATCTGACTCTTTAATCATTATTTTCTTTCTACCACTTCATGTTCAAATATTTAATCTCCCTCTATTCACTCTCCAACCCATCTCCAATTTTATCCCTTATCTCATATTTAGTTCAGACTTCATCTTTCACAAAGTCATCAAATTCATTCTAATCTCAAGAGATTTACTGATTTTATTGTTGAAATTCCAAATTGGTTGATCTATAGTGAGATTTAGGCCTTCCACCTTGTTTTCAGGCTACTGGATGACTAAAAAAACCTTCAGAGTTTTTTGGATAGTAAGAAGATTTTGCTTAAGCATGCCAAAGCAGAAAATCTGCTGGGTGGGTCTAAGGGACATCAGCAAAAAGGAAAGCTTTTGCTTTTGCTGCAATTTCTTGCTCTTTTTTGTTAGATGTAGAGTAACCTCCACTGTTCCTTGGGGCACCTCTCTTGTTTGGTTTTCAATCATGCAACCTCAAGCTGTTTCATGGCCTACCCAAGGCTCCTCCTGCTTGGTTTAGCTATTGCATATCTGCATTTGGAATAGGAGAATTCTCTGGTTACTTCTCTGAGCAGAAACTCTCAAGGGCATCTACTATATGGTGACTAATTCTTAGGAATTCTGTTCTCTTTTTTTTTTTTTTTTCCCTAAACTGACCTTGCTACTTTATATATAATTACTTTTCAACAGTTGAACTACAATCAAGAACCCAGAATATTGTCAGGTATTCCCAAGATAAACATGGCCCAGAGAGGGGCCCTGCAGATTTTCAGTCTGCTAAGTGTTTTGTAAACATTAGGATTGAATGCGTTTAGTTAATTATGTTTTTTTCTAGAAGCACCAACTGAAAAAATTGGTGTTATTTAATGCTTGATCACTGTTCCAGAGGAACATTCATGAGTAAATGTCATCTGTTACTGGTAATGTATGAAGTCGCTCTTTCTTCTACAGTTACATCAGGCAACTACATGTTGAAGGTAAATCCTAAAATGCTATATCATGAGATAACTACTTTTTTTTCCATCACTGTGTATCTTGCCCGCCTTCTGCAGCACCAAGACTGCAAGCTACATCTCAGACTAGAGCTCTTGATCTGTGGAAGGATGCAACTTATTTACTTGTTCCAATATTATTTCATGTTACTGCTAATGGGCACAGCTAGACTCTGCTCTTTTTCTTGAATGCATTGCTGTCCATCCTAACCACTGGGGTTCCAGGAGTATGCATGAGTAGAGAGAGGCAGTAACACTTTCCAAACAATCTCCTTGTCCATGTGTTGCCAGGAAACCAAGCCAAAATATACAAAGTAAACTTGCAAGACTGAAGCGCAAGGTTTCTCCTGACTTATTTAGGATACCTAATTAGTGTCAGGTCCATTCCTCACAGTTGATTTAGAGGACATGATGAGTGCTTTGTAAATATTAACAAAGCTTGAGACTAGCATCCAGCTACACACATGTGATTAATGCTTCATTCTGCTTTAAGTAGCTGTAGAACAGAGGTTCTGAATTGCCTGTGTTTACCACTGAACCATATATAGATTATTACAGCTATTCTAGCCTGTCTTTGTAATAAAGCAGATATTACACAGCTGATAAAGCTTAGCAGCTGATAGCACTACCTAAGATACTATATAGTTCCAGGTAACTCTGGGTAAGTGTTCACCAACTGAATATTCAATAATATTACTTAAGACAGAGTCTACCTAAACCATTTGCAAAAAGATATATCATATCCTTTGGGGGATATATCCTTTGATAAGCACTGTTA
>JAVCKT010097351.1:0-11804 GCA_032273925.1 Rhynchotus rufescens | reverse complement strand
AGATGGAACTGGCTTAATGGGACATCAGAAACCCCACAGAAGCAGCAGAGCTAGATTTACTGGGCTCCATCCAAATGGATTGGTGCATAATGTTTAATTATACTGGATTGATTGATACGAGCCCCACAGAATATCCTGATATGTCATTATAAGGTTATATTTGCAATAAAACAATAAAGGGGGAGATGTCGGGGAAAGGGTTAAACTGAGAAGCAATCGGGGGAAGGGAAAACAAGGTGTGCAAGATGGAGGAGCTAAAGCCAGGAGGCAGCCACCAGGCAGCCACGAGGAAGACCAGTGGAGGACCATAAATGGCAAGAGGCAAGTGCCTTCTGGTGATAGGACTATTGCAAGTACGGGGCGTGGTCCGGTCAGGTGTTACAGGAGAAAAGGGAAGAGTTACAGCATTAAAGGGGCTATTTGTTCACCCCTGCAAATGGTCCCCAGCACATCGGATGACCGATGCCACACTGGTCGACAGCTGACTGAACGTGAGCTAGCAGTATTCCCAGGTGGCCAAGAAGGCCAACATCCTCCTGGCTGATATCAGGAACCACTAGCCAGCAGCACTAGGGAAGTGATTATTCCCGTGTACTAATGCACTAATGGGGCTGCACCTCGAATATTGTGTTCAGTTTGGGCCGCTCACTACAAGAAGGATGTTGAAGTGCTGAAGCATGTCCAGGCAACAAAGCTGCTGAAGAGACTGGAGTACAGACCTTTAAAGGAGCAGTTGAGGGAGGTTATTTAGTCTGGAGGAGACTCAGGGAAGACCTTACCACTCCCTGCAAGTACTTGAAAAGAGGATGTAGTGAGGTGGGGATCAATCTCTTCCCTAGAATAACTACTACTAGAACAAGAAGAAATGGCCTCAAGTTACACCAGGAGAGGTTCAGATTAGATATTAGGAAGAATTTCTACACGGAAAGAATAGTCAAGCTTTGGAACAGGCTGCCCGGGGAAGTGGTGGAGTCACCATCTCTGACAGTGAGATGGCAGAGACACCGTCTTAAGAAATGTGTAGATGAGGTGCTTGGGCACATGGTTTAGCAGACATGGTGTTGTAGGGCTTACAGTTGGACCTGATGGTTTTGAAGATCTTTTCCAACCATAATGATTCTATGATTCATTGAATCATATGTATTTAATTTTCCCCTTTTTAAACTATACAAAATCATGTGTAATTTCAGCCTTCATTCACCAAACAAGTGCTATCTTGTGTCTTTTATCAATAACAAATTGCGTTAGTGAATGGTTTATACTGTATCTTCAAGATTGTTAATGAACATATTAAGTTAATGCTGAACCAGACATTGACTCCTCAGGGCACAAGCCTAACACTCTAACATAAAAAATAAAAACTGCTATGCCAAAAGCAGGTTATATAAAAATATATATATATATTTTTTTGCTTTTTTGCTGTTACTTGTTCCATCCAAAGACCGGAGAATAGTATCAGCCTCAGTTCTAGTCACAGTTATACAATCTTTCCAATCTTTCATTAACTCTTCATATTCTGACCTTTTTCCTTTACAATCTGCTCTCCTGCTCTTATCTACTTTCTAATAGACTAAAATAGTACCTTCCATGATACCTTTGCAAAATGTCCGTCATGATGACACTCTGCAGAATACAATTTTGCAAAGAAAATGGACAATATCCATTGCTAATCCTCTTACAACATTCTAGCAGATTTATGGGGCTCTCTTGAATATGTTGGCCCAGTTTGTATTTCTGTAGGTGCTTTGTGATGCCTTTGGTTAAAGGCTTTGAATGTTTGCACTTCTCCAGACATGCTTCTCTTATAGAATGCATGGGAAAGACCTCTGAAAGTCTGACTCCTTATGAAGAAGCAGGGGGGAATTTCAGAAATAATCATTGCTAACTCTGACTTACTTCATCATGATTTTCCAGCAGTTTATCTAACCCATCTATCAGCTGACACTGAACCACTGAAAGATGCATATTTACAAAAAAAGAGATGATAAAAATAATGCAAGTTAGCCAGGGATATGATTTACAGTTCAAATAATTTTAAATACACTTCAGGAACTTTGTCACTTCTTTTGTACAATAAATTATACTTCTGCAGTTTATCTGGTTGTAAAAACTTGTGGAAAAAATGTATCAGGAATTGTACTGCCTATTTCAAGCCTAGCTGAAAAGCTCCATAGGACAATTCTTCTTTAGTCAGAGGAATAGTGATGTCCCAAGACTGACCTATGCTTCTAACTCAACATTGATCATACTAGACCTGCTACTTATAGATTGGTGTTGATCTCGAAAATTATTTGTTTTGATGGCCCATTGTATGCTTTATTATCAGAAAGCAAGCAACATATACTAACCCTATGACTATTGTTCCTAAATGACAACCTTTATTCTCCGAAATAGTGAACATCTGAAATAGTGTCAATTAATCAGTCAACAGAAATATCAATTTTAATGCATGACCTCCTAGATGTAACTATTCGGGATAGTATACATTTGATGTGCTTAATATATTTCACATGGTGTTGACATTTTCAATGCAGCTATGAAGTGCAGAAGGCTCCTGAGGCCAAGCCATAGCTGGCAGGATGGGTGTAATAGATCAATGTATGGAGATGTGTAAGAGAAGATCAGTTCTTTCTTATAGTGTAAAGTATTTGGGGAATACATTTTAGAAGCAGTTGACAAATGGTACAGAAGTGGCACAAATCAAATACTGAGGCTGAAACAACCAATTAGAGACTATAGATAATGATAGGCAACATTGAGGTAGCTATGTTGAAAAAAAAAGTGTATAAATTAATGATCTTATGTGTATAATTAATGAAACATATTATTGCAATTAAAAACTTCTTGTCTAATACAATGACACGAGAAGGTTATTATTATCTTTTTAATATAAAATATATTAAAAATCAATGAAATCCCCGTATAAAATAATTTACAGCATGTCTGAACTACAGTGATGCCAGCTGAAACTCTAGAAAATGTGTTCATCAGAGGGACATATTAGAAATTAATAAATTCGTCTTTTGGTCTCCTAACTCAGAAAGTGAAAAGTGAGCAAATCTAATATAGCAGGGAATAAATTCTGTATGCTTATCTTTTCTCTTAAGTGTACCACTGGCATGCTTTATCACTTGTACCTATTTTTATATTTAGAAAAGTGAAAACTTTAAGGAAAGAGACTTTTTTCTGGTTTCAGAAAATGGATGTGTGCTGATTCATATAACTTAAATTCTATTCAAAATTTTCTAACTTTAAAGATTTAATTGATTTCATTATTTTTCACAGCATATTTTCTCATGCTTAGTTAGAGTAGAGATATAAAGTGGTTTTTAGTGGTTTAAATATATGATCCTAATTATTATTCAGAATTAATATTCAGTCTTAATTACAATACAATATAAACAATATTTTCCCATTGACCTAAACTCCATGAAGATAAGTAACTCGAAAGATTTTCTTGCCTGTAATCAAAAAAATGTATAAAACAGTAAGATTAAACCAGTTTTCTTAGCATTCAGGACCAGATTTTTAGATTATTCATTAATACATATTCAACAAATGTAAATCTTTTCATTTCAGATGTAAGGCTGGATCATCACTGTTTTAGTTCAGCACATTTCTTAATGTCACAACATTAAAAGTCAATCACACACTAGATCTGGGTGTCAATTTCTTCCTCAATTAAAATAAAATTGCAAAACTGCAGATCAGTTTTGGAATTTGTTAGAGCAAACTAATTTCTGATGAATAAGAAAAGACAATGTATAAAGAAACATGAATTTCAATGCATTATAGGCCTTGTTTTTTTTCAGGGAAACAAGGACAAACAAGAATTTTCTGTAGCAATTGTTTTTACCGCTTAAAATAAAAAAGACGATTTGACTCTTTTCCTTTTAAAGTTTTCTTTTGAAGAGGGGAGCAACTGAGTTAAATTGTCTTATATTAGTTTCAGTTGTTATATAATTTTATTAAAATACATATCCAGAATTTATTTCAGTGTGTGCAGCTCAAAGAAAATTATAAAGAGAACTAGATTGAAAAGGAAGCAGAAATTTCTTCCTGCAGAAAATACCAGGCAGACAGTTCAATGTTAAGCTTTTAAAGCTAACTGAGTAGTCAGGGCAGAACTAGGGATTAGCAAGGAAGTGCTGCCATCAGGTCAATTTGATATCAGGTTAGTGACTATAGCTCTTGATGTCCCTCACAACTTTCGGTACTCAACATATGGAATTACATTTCTGTGAATAGTCACACCACCGGGCAAGAGTGTGCAAATGAATTTCTCGTTTCCTGACATAAAATATAATTCCTGTGGGAATGTGCATTTTTTTTTTTTTAATTTTAAATTGCGATACTGAGATTGCAGCTGCAGGTGTCAGTGCTTATGCTTACTTTTCTGAGTAGTGCTTATATGTTACACTTTTTGTTACTACATTGAAAACCCTGATCATAAATCCTTCTTAAACTGAGTCTGTTTAAAATCCCTCTAACACTAAGATTTTTGTATCCTCGACTGTGGCTTGTACACATCTTTTCATCCCACCTGAAACAATCAATACATAATACACATTAGTAGAGCCACCACTAGATTCTGGATTCTATGAATTGTAGCCTATAGATCTTAAAGGAATCGACAGAAAAATCTTCCTAGGGACTACTTTTACTCTAAAGCTTCTAAAAAATACCCAAATGCTGGAAAACTCATTAAAGTGCACTTAAATATTCTACTTGTCGCATGTGGTAATGCTGACTTGACAGAGAAAAGGCTATCATAGGTATAAAAAATATATAATGATCAAAATATATAAAAATTTAATTTATAAGAGCTCCAGAAAGTTGACAACAAACATCAAACTCTTATTTTGGAAAGTTCATTTTATGCAATATTTCAGAAAATATTTAGTTATTGTCACATTGAATGCTTCTCATTCATGTGGTTTTGCTCTTATCTCATCTCTGAATATAATTTTGAATGGAAATGATGATCTTTCTTCTATGACATGAAAATTAGATTTTCCTTAGAATAAGGATATAGTCAAAAAGTAGTAATGATATGATTGTTTTCAAAAAACTCACATAGTCCTCCAGGATACTAAATTATATTTTGATAGATTAAAAAGAGAAAAGAAAAAGACATATCAGCCAAATAGACTCTGAATAAATCCATTAATATCTAGATTACTTGCTAGACTCTGTGTATTGTCATGGCTCATACTTCTATACCAGCGAGCTCATTTTAAACTGGCTTAGATATACACTGTAGACACCATAAAAACAGTCTAGATACTACTTTTTGACTACTGGACAAAAGTGTTCTAATTGGTAAGAATAATTAATACAGACATAACATAAGCTTTTATTATTTTCTTTCCTCATGCTATTGTGCAAGCATCTTCAACCATTTTTAAGAACAGATTCCTTGAACAAAGATTTGATTTTCAGTTGATACTCAGAACTAGCACACACAGAACTAATTGCCATGTGACTAAGTTGCACTGAAAGTGGAAAAAAATTCTGTCTAAGAAACTTCTATGGTTTGGGATACTTCATTTAGCCATGTGAGAAAGTTTCAGTAAAATATTATCAGAAACAAAACTGTGAAAAGTTGATTAAAATCAGAAAATGATTCAGGTTATAATTAATCATTCTAGAGCTATAAATTTTTATGTATTAGCCACTAAAATAAATGAAAAGGAAGATAGTGGCTTAAATTGAGGTTTAAAATTTTCATTAGTGCCGAAATCTATTCCAGTAGATGATAGATATCATCTGAGATAGATAGATAGCTATCATAGAGATGATAGCTTCAATCGATTAAGGTCTAGAAGATTTACCAGAGTATCAAGAAGATGTAATTAGAGTGCAGAAAATCAAAAAAAATCCCTCTCAATTGACATGATATAATCTGAAGCAAAGTTAAATATTATGAAGAAGTTAGTCCTCAATAGACTTAAAAGTTACAGGACAGTTTAATCATATAAATTGAAACATTTTTAAAGGTATGCAAAGCAGTAAAAATGTCAATAGATTTTCAGCAGAAATGTATTACATAAGTTAAAGTGTCTGACTGGAACTCAACTTTGCAGAAAACAGAATTTTTCACTCTTAAAGTTTATTTTTTAATGGGAGGAGGTAAGGTAGGTGCCCAGAAGACAGCAGAATATTCCAAAACTACAGTATAATTTCAGTGCTATACATTAAGAAATAATCTATGATGAAAAGTGAATTGAATGCATTCTGTATGAGTGCTGATGTTAGGTTGACTGAAGTCATTAGAAATATCTCCATTGACTTTATCAAGTTTTGTAAAATACTCAGCATTGTGGAGTATGGGACATCTTTTTACCCAAATAAAGCTACAGCTACGCTCTCTGAGTGAGATCTTCCCACATGGCTTGGGCATTTTTCTAGTTTGAAAGTAGATTTTTTGTTTCCTGAATATTCAAAAGAGATGATCAGACATCACGGGAAAGTAATTCATTCCATCCTAGAACAATTGTGAATACATCTATGTTAACATGTTGGTTGACCAGTAGTACCATTTTGAAATTGCTCCCCCACTCATCTTCACCTTCTGTGCATTGGATCAATTTGAAGAGCACTTCAGCCAGCACCATCTCAGTTTCTGAAAAATCTAAACTAGCTACTGCAGCATGGGCAAACAACAGCACTCCAAGTCTTACTGGGATCAATGGGGTCAAAACCAATGACCAGTCCTTCAGGTGGGTTCAAAATGCATGTGATGCAGATATGATCCATACAGATATGTTTCAGACTAAATTTAATATAAAGTAAAATCTCTGAATTGCATTTAGTGTAAAAATACAGGCTTGATCAACAACTCCACTATGCTGTCTTTCATTGTTCTTAGCTGCTGAAAGAATTTCCACTATGTTTAAATGTCTATGACTCTTGGATAGCTACAAAAAGAAAATATTAATTGTTCATATGAAAACTTAATAACCCTTGAAATTTTCTGTGGAAAATAACAGAGATAACTTGATTAGAGAGATAACTTTTGAGAGATAATAAGAGATAACTTTTGTTAGAAATTCTGAAGAACTGATTTTCAGAAATGCCTAGTTCTTACCTTACAGTCATTTTCTTGCTAAATAAATCCTGTGGAGAAGTCGTTACTATTTAGGTAAACACAAGATGATGATTTTGCTCAGGGTTGATTCAGTGGAGCCATATTCTTGAAGGGGGAGTCAAAATATTCAGAAAATAGTAAAATTATCTAGAAGAAGATAAGAGGATGTGAGAAAAAGATGAAAACAATTTTTATTTCTTATGTATATTCATATTGTATTCATCTAAAATAATAAGCTACATGTCTGGAAAAAGATAAGATAACCTTTCTTCATGTGTAATATTCATAGCCACAGAGCTTTGTTATAGCGTAAAGATATGCACAAAGGACATACAAATAGAAATATGTATTTTATATTAACATGATTATATTTTAACATTTTGAATTTAATCACATTTAGATTCATCGATCTTGCAGACTTATACAAGAAAGATTTTCAAAACTGGAAAAAATATCCTCTCCATCCTCTGCTAAATTTTTATTGTTATTGTTCTTGCTTTTTACAATATGATCTTTTGGTATTTGTCTGGCCTGATTTAAAGATTTTAGTCAAAGGTGATTCTGTATTTTTATAAGACCATCTTAATAACCATAATCACTGTTGCACTGGCAGAGTAAGACACTTCACCGTGTGCCCGATTTTAGACATTTGAGCACCAATTTCAATCAGACTGCTAGGCTTGATGTTATGCAAGCATTTGAATGCTTTGTCAGATTAGGCTGTTATGAGAAATAGTCAAATTAGACAAAAGTAAAAGAGATCCTGACCCATGTAATTTATAAATACACTAAAATCGTGATCTTTCCTGAAACTATCATGCACCATGTCTAATGTCTTCTAAATATTTGTTGTCATGTGGGCACAATAACTTCCAAACTTTAATGAAAATTACTGCTGATTATTGTAGTTAAACTAAGGCCAAGTTTCAAACTCAGTATTTAAAAAGAACCCAGCACACAACTAACTTGAAGCAAGTTATGGAGTAAATTAATTAACAGCATTAGCATTAGCATACAATCAAAACATTCTTTCAGTAGTCATTTACTAAACCTGAGCCTGTTATGTGACATGTTTAATGAAATTTTAAGTATATGAATATGCTTAGGAATCTATATCAATCTAATAAAAATTGTGCCAATTGATTGAAATGATGAAAAGGAATATTTAGGCTGCATAATGAAAGCAGGAATAAGTAGATCAAAGATTAAAGGAATATTTTATTACATTTCTAGTACTCTCAATTAGTGAGGGCGATCTTTATTACTTATATCACAGATTCACTAGGAAAAAGTTCCTGTGTTCTGCCTTTACTTTCTTGAATATGATGTTCGTGTATACTCATTGCAGATGTCTGTGACTATACTATCATCTTTAATTTCCCACCTTAATAAGGTATGTTGCTACTGTAAAGTTTTGGGTTCGTTCCATTATAGCAGAGTCTGGAAAACTATTTAAAAAAATTAAACAAATGTAAGTGTTTGTTTCTTTAGAATTTAGAGAGTTGGGCTGGACTGAAATGTAGATTTTGTAGTTTTCCACAATATAATATCCTCAAAAAAAAAAAAAAAAAAAGTTTTTTTTTAAAATGTATTCTGGGGAATTAAACAATGTTACTGATTAAGATACAAATGGTCTAATTTGTTTGCCATTGATGGCAGTTTGGCCATGTAATAGCAATTCATTCGGCTTCCATTTATTCCCTGATAGTTTGAATCCAGCATTTGGCAAAAAAGACTAAGAGGAAAAGAAATGTTAGTGCAATCTGCCTATGTAAGGGCACTTTATCTGATGGAAATACAATTGAGCGCAGTAGAAAATCCAGACAATAGTCAGACTATTTTCTAAAAGATAATCTTTGTATTTGCTGCAGATTCTTATAGTTAGTAACAGATGGGAAGAGTGATTGGGATGAAAAGAAGGCTGGAAATGAAACTGTGGAAAGCATGATACAGGAGGAGATGACAGGGCAGCTGGAAGATGAGGCGCAGGAAGCGGTTGGCAGCCCTCCATGCCATTTTTCAGCAATGTCAGTCCTGCTGTAGCTGCAATTGCTGGGTTTCCAGGAACCTATTCCTGAGGCCCCCTTTTAACAGGGTGCCATTTGGAATCACTTTGAGTGAAGTTAAGTGCTGTTTATTAAAGATATTGGCAGCAACCTGTCAAATCAAACTGTGCTTGAGAGAATGATGCACAATTGATCCTGCTCTCAGTTTCAGCTGAGACTTATTTGTAATATTTCTCCCTCTCACCTCCTAAATCCTAAAGCTGTTATTGCCACTCCAGAAACTTTGAGATATGCCAGTAAAACTGGGATATTGTGACGTGTTTGGTTATTTCAGAGCCACGCTTTGATCATGGTGGGTGTACTTTACTGGAATTCTTTCAGGGATATTCACACCTTGTACCACAGAGGAAACTCTCATGTAAGCTTATAGCGTGTAAACGACTGTGCAGCAACTCTCCAGGGAGAGTTTCTTGTGGTGTAAGTGCAATGTGTATCCAGATGGTGGCAGTAAATAAGAAAAAGCATATTTCCTTTTATTTGATGATCCACACTAGATATTGAGAAAGGGATGCATTTTGTTTTACCTGAAGGAAATGTGGATAAATCTTGCTGTGCATTTGCTTTTGACTATATTGTTAGCGCATCCTTTTGACAAAAGAAAGAAAAGCTGCTTTACATGTAGGATAGGGAAAGAAGCTGCTTGTGGGTGTCCCCAGAGAGCAGTAGGTGCACTGATATCCGCTCTAGACTTATCTGGAAGTTGCAACAGCACACAAACAACAGTGACCTGTGCCCACAAAAAAAAGAATATTGGAGAAGGAAAACCAAACAACAAAGACAGTAACAGAGCAAAGGAAGGGGAGGGCTGCTAGAAAAGGAGGCTTAGGAAGATGGAAACTGTCAGAACAATCAGCTAAGGCTGTAAAACAGTGGATCAAGTTCTATGGGGGAAGAGAAAACAGAAGTAGATGAGTGGAAAAGGAATAGAGAGGATCAGGAAAAGATATTAAAAGGTAGGCAGACAAGATATTTGGGACTGCTCAGAGGTGCCTGTTGTCCATTGTATGCTTGATCATTGCAGCTCAGCAGCACAGTAAATTTGTTGTTTTAATCATAGATTTGTCTCATTCATTACCATGATCCAAGAAAGCCTAAAGCCTAGAGCCAACAGCTTAACAGAAATGACTCTGTCATACTCTTGACTTAAAATCTTCAACCTGGACTCATATTAGTCGATATGAGACTGAGTCAATCTTTAGAAAGGAAGACATCCAAGTTAATAGCACCAGTATTTCATAAATGCAAGTTAAATGCATAACCACTTAAATCTGACTCTGTAAGAAGATGGAGAGCTCCAAAATGTTACTCATGTTTTACAGGGATGAACTTTACTTTGGAAATGTCTGTTTTCCACCCTATAGAGGAGCTGAAATAGCTTCAAGTGCTTCAAGATAAACAGAAAGAATGTGAGTACATACAACCTAGGAAGATTCTACTGCCTTCATATATATGGCTAATACAGATGTGTTTTGAAAGGTATCAGCCTCCATTCAGTTATCTAAAGTATCTGAGGGAGTCTTCAACATTAGCCATGTTACTTGTGTATTCACCTTATCAAATGTGGCATAAGATAATTGCTTAGCCCGGAAACTTGCAAGAACTTGAAGACTTCAGTTCATGTGGGAAAAGAGACAACCCGTGGCCAGACTGCCATGTGATGGCAGTCCTCTTGTACACAGAAATAAATAGAGAAATTAACAACTTTTTGCAGATCAGGGTATGCACAAATATGTATATAGTAAATGACTTTCTAACTTGACATTTATAATCACTCCAAGATTGATTCAATCAGATGCTTTATCTTGTCTGTCACATAGACATAGTGATCGTTTATGAGTCTCCCACTGATTACTGTAAGAGTATAGTTCAGAGTTTATAAAAGATTTAGTAGCTTTTGTTATTAAAAAGGTTAAGTTCAAGCTTCAGCTAATAACTTATTTTCACCAAAGTTCTACTAAACAAATAAAGCATAAAATTAGTCACATTTGAATTAAATTTCTGAAGTTAATCACTGTAGAGAATCACTGATAATGTAGCACATGAGGGGTACTAGATAACAGGTTACAACACATTGCAATGAAATGCAAGATGTAGAGGACTTTATTTATAAACTAAGGAGTGCATAACATTTGTAAGTGAACTGATCAAATATAGTCAACCTCTTTACAATCATTCTTGTTAAGTAGAATGATTTCACATTGCTGTACTTTCCTAATATTTATCATAACTTTAGCAAGTGAGAGAAAATATAAACCGCCGTAATTTCTAGAGCCCTGTTTCTCTGCCCACAGAAATACCATTTTTTTCTGATTATTTTGAGTCATTTGCGACACTTATGTGGAACTCTGGGTGTTCTTGCCAAGACTTAATCATTAGTCAGATATTAGCTACCAACTGAAAAAAAATGAGCAAATGGTAAATTTAAATGTAGTTCTCATAACTTAAACTAAAACAGCAGTGAAATGTTTACTCTAACATATACTGATGACAGACAAACCTTTCTCTTTTCCTTTCACTTTTTTATGTATTTATTTTGAAATCTGTGTTCAACCTTATAGCTTCCATGCTATATACTTTTCCTTCCTTCCTTCCTTCCTTCCTTCCTTCCTTCCTTCCTTCCTTCCTTCCTTCCTTCCTTCCTTCCTTCC